>BPLS01030885.1:14933-51076 GCA_019656275.1 Rhododendron kiyosumense | reverse complement strand
GAAATTTTTTCCAAGGCATTTAGAGTGTTTGATTGGCCTTGGTCTGAAAGAGGAAAATTTTCGACAGCATTAGATTAACAGAATGCTGTGCTAGTGGAGCAGACTATTAGCGCGCTAGCACTTGTATGCGCCCTAAGAGTGCTAGGGCCCTCCAGTGGCTCTATTCAAAGTGTTCTTGATTTTTATTTAATGAACGAAGCTAGAAATGTTGATAAGCTCATGTTTTGAAGAATGATCAAATAATGTTCGAAAGAGGTATATGCATTCATATGCATTTAGCGTAGTTTTTTTCCATGCATCTTTTCTACTTTCATGCCTAAACTGTTATAGAGTAATCAGATTTTTAATTCCATGGCATCAGCTCTCTTGGTTTGTTGTATGGGTAATGGAAGAAATTTTTTCCAAGGCATTTAGAGTGTTTGATTGGCCTTGGTCTGAAAGAGGAAAATTTTCTAAGGCATTAGATGAACAGAATGCTGTGCTAGCAGAGCACCCTATTAGCGCGCTAGCACTTGTACGCGCCCTAAGAGTGCTAGGGCCTTCTAGTGGCACTATTCAAAGTGAATTGATTTTTATTTAATTTTAATTCTCGAGTTTGAATGGCGCTCATGGAGCACCTCTGCAGCGCGCTAGCACCTTGATGTGTCTTTTTCTCATTGGCCAGCTCTAGGTTTCGTACCAGCTCACATATATATATGAGCATATTTTTCACTCTCTAAGGGTACCAACACTTGCATTTGCCCACTTTAGAGAGAGAAAATCAATTTCACCCATATCTCTTGTGTGCTATGCTTTTGTGATGATCTAAATTGAGCATTTGATCATCTTTTATCATCCTAGAGAAATACTCTAATATCTAATCTATTCTCTCTAGGTTGATTTATTTTTCACAAAAAACTTCATCTCTTTTAAATTCATATATACACTGTTGCCTATGAATCTACATGGCCGGATGATACCGGAGGCGTTCTAGAACGGAGATCCAGATGGTATTGCTCGAGGAGTCCATAGAATCAAGAAGGGGAATGAGGTGCTAGGCAAGAATCGTAATTAGGTGTGATTTGAGATAAAAGTCGGTAATTCCTAATTTGTAGTCTTTTTGCCTAACATTTTGATTAATGAAAAACTGAGTAGATTAGGTCGTGGTTTTATGCTTAGGGTTTGTTGACCCTAAGTAGTTTCCACGTATATCTCGTGTTCTTGTGTTCTTTACTTATATTATTAAATTGTATTGCTTGGCATGGAGATTGGATAATTATTTGAGTTGTTGATTGCTCTAAATTTAAATTGGTAGAACCATTCACGCACCCCGCGCCTCTGGGACTTTGTAGTGCTTAATATAATTTCAGGGGTCAACCTATTGATGGAAGAATTACTGACAGAATCGTGCTCTATATTACTTTGCAGGTTATTTTACCCGTCTTGGAGGTTTTAGAAGTGGATCGGTTGGGTAACATAGTAGAGATTTGGGACGAACAATCACAATGGTTCTACAAGACGTCCTTCTGCAAACTAAGGGACGTGAAAGTCCAGCGCTGTGAGAAACTGATGAAATTGGTTCCTACCAATATACTTTCAGGGCTAGACAAGCTACAAAAACTGTGTGTAGAAGGCTGTCCAAAGATAGAATCCGTGGTCTTCGAGAATAAAAAAATAGGGTTTCATCATAGTGTCATAATCATCCCTGAACTACAGTATCTTAGAATTAGCGACATGGAGAACCTTAAAAGTTTCTTCTCGAGTTCTACAGCATCCAATGCCCAATCCTTGTTCAATTACCAGGTATGAGTGTCAATCATATATAGCTCCTTTTGTTAACCGTGGTCATGCAAAAATAAAATAAAATAAAATCAGAAGATAAGGATTCGAATTGCAATTTGATTGGTTATTTTAGCTATAACCTGGATCTAAATTAAATATTAATATTTGATCGATCAACACCTCAAGTACTAAAAGTAAATTCCGTTAACTGTTAACCTACATTGCTCATGCCACCTTGAAGTTGCAAAGCCCCTGCCCCAGGGCTTAGACCTTGAAATTACTGTAGTGCGGCGGCCCCAAAGCACACAACCACAATCTGACAATTATTGATAATTATGATATTGGGAAAATAACGAAACCAAACATATGGGAAAACTAATGGAAAAACCAAACCAAACAAACAGAACGAATAAGAGAGATCAAGATATACGTGGTTCGACTTACGACTGTAAACCTACTCTACAGGCAAGCAAGGGCAAGCAAACAAGAGACGAATCAACTATGTGAAGAGGGCGATACTCCGAAGAGTTACAATAGTGACGAGCAAATAAAGCCCTCACAAATAGACTATCACCAACCCCAAAAAGAACAAGTTCTCTCACCAAATAAAAAATCCGATTGGAATCTTTCACTAAATACAGATTCTCTGTCATCAAGTCTCACAAAACGCCTAGGGTTTTTAACCAACAGACACAGACAAAACGGAGTTCCACAGACGTGACCAGATGATTCTCACGAAACCCCTACGGTTTCAACCAGAAAGAATCATCGAACCAAAGGCGTACAAAACCCACCATAGAAGGGACAACGAGATACGAATGACGATCAAATAGATGAACTCTAAAGTTCTACAGATGAGGCCCCTAGGGACCCCTTAGAGGAATTCACTCAAGAAGTCCCAACTCTAATGAGAGAGCAAGGCTATATTTATAGCCAATAATTGCTTCCTAAAGCCAAAATCGTTGCCAGATTATGTTTCCTTTGCATATAGAGTCCAAAACCAAAAAGGAGTCTCCAAAATCAATCTTTAGAAGTCAAGATATTACTAAAATTAGACAAATCCCGTGCCTAACTGCAGGCCAAAAGTTCAGAGAGTGAGGATTAAAATCGGATAACATGGTTGTACGGACGACCCGGGCCAATTTTTCGGAGAGCAATGCAGTTCACAGACAGCGTAGGCGGCTGGGGCCAAAAATTCAGACAACTCCAAAATCGAGCCAAACACTTCAAATCTCCACCTTGGCGAGATATCCAAACAAACCAATAGCCAAATGAAATCCCACAATTACGAGGATATATGGGAAGGGGAAATTCTACAATACACATCTCTTAAAAGTGTGTACCATATACACTTATTTTATGGTTTATTCATAACATTTTAGTGTGTTTTGTAACTTTTGTTATAGAATTCATAATCTTTCAATAGTATGATTCGTAACATTTTCATTATGATTTATAATATTTTGGTATATCTCGTAACCATTATACAATTCGTAACTTTTTAGAAATATGATTCATATGCAACTATGTTATGGTTTATTCATGACATTTAGTGTGTTTCGTAACTTTTGTTCTAGAATTCATAACCTTTCAGTTGTACAATTCGTAACATTTTCATTATGATTCATAACATTTTAGTGTATCTTGTAACCTTTATACGATTTGTAATTTTTTAACAATACGATTCGTAACATTTTCTCTACAATTCATAACATTTTGGGGGTGCATATGATATATAACAAAAGAAATTGTGCGTATTGTAGTCATTGCCTATGGGAAGAGGTTATTATAGTCTACAGACGTTGGACACCCTCAATTAGGGAACATGCACAAAAAAAAAAAAAAAAAAGAAAAGGTTAACGGAAGATATTTTCTGAATAAGTTTTACAGATTACTTTTTTTTTTTTCAACAGCAAAAAGAGGAAAGTTTAGTTTACAACAATGCATAGCCAGGGGCGGAGGTAGTCAGAGGCGGATCTAATGTAGGCACACGTGACCTGTCTGAAAATATTATCCAATGTAGGCACACGTGACCTGTCTGAAAATATCAGGATTGTTTTTGTGTGAATCAAAAGAGGAAGTAATATATTGTAAACTACCAAAAATGTAATAAGTGTTCATCATCTAGTTTAGTTGGTAAAGTCTTGGTCTTTCACCCCGGTGGTGTAGGTTGGAAACTTGCTACGACCATTCAGATTTATCTTTTGAGAAATGCTACACTTACAACATTTTTCTACAACATGTTTACAACATAGTGATTTGGGAAAAACAGTTCTTCAAAACTTGCTCTTACCGAGAGTTGAACCACATCTATTCTAGACTTAGATAGTTGGACTACCACAAAGCCAACCCATACAATTTCTAATAATTTCACCAATAAAAATGTAATAAATGATTTGGGAAAAACACAGAAAAACTAACATTCATTTTTTATTCTGGTTATATTAATTTTTCTAAACACATGTTCTCTTTGACTTGGATTGTAATTATTTTTTTAAAATTTATGCTTGAAATGTGACCCATCTGTCTGAATTTTTTGGATCTGTCACTAGTGGTAGTATAGGTTGGAGGTGGCATGTGGCACCCTGTTTCAGAAATGCCTTCAAAACAAAATTTTTTTACTGAAAATATAGTATAAATTAAACTGTTGAAAAAGTTCTCACGAATGGGTGCTTTGCCTTGTTTGCTATGGGTGTGGTTTAACATTAGTTCATCCCACGGTAGTTCAAGTCTTGCCGCAGCCTGCATATTTGCTTTTTCTGAACGTGAACCAATTGGACTTAAAAAAATTTTAATCGGCATTGGACATATAAATTTTTTTTCCCATAAGTTTAGTATTTTTACTTATGTTTCTTTACGGATTATAGTGGATGTGAATAGATCATATAAAGTGAATTCACAAACATGTCAATTTATGTATAGATCATATAAAGTGAACAATGATTTTGAGTGCCACATCCAAGTTGAAATCCTGGCTCTAGATCATATAAAGTGAACATTAATTTTGAGTGCCACCTCCAAGTTGAAATCCTAGCTCCGTCCCTGCGCATAGCATACATTCAACATTTTACATTTCCTAACAATTTATAGATCAACAATCTGATATTATATTACAATTTTGGGTTCGGCCGATATCATTTTTTTTAGGTCAAAACCCACCAAATACTCTCTGGTCAAATTTCATTTTCAAATCCGTTCAAAAATAAAATAAAATTCATTTTTCAAACACTAATAATCAGTACTCTCAAGTATTTTACTTAATTTGCAGGTTGTTTTACCCGTCTGGGAGGTTCTTGAAGTGGATCGGTTGGGTAACATAGTAGAGATTTGGGAATCACCTTGGGTCAACATGTTCACAGAGTCCTTCGGCAAACTAAGGTACGTGAAAGTCCAGCACTGCGAGAAACTGGTGAAATTGGGTCCTTCCAATATACTTCCACTGCTAGACAAGCTGCAAAAACTGTGTGTAGAAGGCTGTCCAAAGATAGAATCCGTGGTCTTCAAGAACGAAAAAGAAGGAGCAGCGGCTGATGATAGTACCATGATCATCCCTCAACTACAGTATCTTAGAATTAGCAACATGGAGAAGCTTAGAAGTTTCTACTCCAGTTCTACAGCATCCAATGCCCAATCCTTGTTCAATCACCAGGTATGAATGTATGTCGATCGTAGCTCCGTTTTTTAACCATGGTCATGCAAAAAACAAAAAACAGAAGATAAAGATTAGAGTTCCAATTTGAATGGCCGTTTGAGACCTAACTTAAATATTCAAATTTGATCAACACCTCAAGTAGTAAAAGTAAATTCCGTTAAATGTTAGTAATCTACAATGCTCACTCACTTGAGGTTGCGAACCCCATCCCCAGGGCTTAGGCCTGGCAATTGTCGTTGAAACTGCATAATGAATTCCATCTACCTCCTTTAATTGTTAGAATAGTGAGATTAGCACCTTGAAATAGTAGTTGAACTCATCACCTTCTTTCCTCCTTGCGCCTAAGTGCGCTCTTGGGGTGGTTGGGCCAAAGGCCCCTTGGCAATCGGCAGATATCATTGCATTCTCTTTCACAGCATCGAATAAAAACTCATGATCATCTACTGCAAATTTTATTGCATTCGTTAGAATAAGTTGAGCTCTTCACAATGCTTTGTCTATGGTTCAATTACCAGTCCTGAACTCAATTACCAATCGTTTAGTCGTTTACCTTAGACTATCTTCTAGTTTGAAGTCCACTCTTATACCTTTGATAGTACTTTCCTCACTTGTTACTCACTCCTCACATAAGGGGAACTCCTAACATTCCCATTGGAACAAGAGGGAGTTCATCAGTCCCAAATTTCTTTCATCTTAGTTTTGTCTACTTCAACTTTGACAAAACATCACTATTTGCCGAGCAAACGTGATTGAACTGCCGCACAAATTTCTTGTTCACCCTTTCCATCTTTCGTGTATCTGGATGACCAATAACCGTAGCTCTGGGTAGCAAGTGTAATGATCTTACTCCCTATAGTATGTGCTCATGAATATGGACACAGACATAGACATAGGCACAAACTCAGATTCAGGCATAAAAACATCAATTTCGAAAAGACGGGACACAAAAAAAACAGTGTACTCTTTCTATCCCATGTTTTTATTGTCCTGCAATTGTCCTCTTTGAAAAGTCAAACAAAAAGGTTCATCTGTTTTGCACATACAAACCCTTAATCCAGATAGAGAGATGATCGATCAAGATATGAGAGATGATTGACTCAAGCCAAGGTGACCAAGAGAGAGAGATGAGAGATTATCGATCTTCCGAAGCCTGAAGGTAAGTTTAACCTAGACCATTTCTCATTCTACGCCTGTGACGAAAATTGAAACAGGCATGCACCTTGTTGCATGGTCGCCTTTCTCCAGGTGTGCACCTTTCTCACCTAGGTTGGGTTTGTTTCAAGTCGCTTTGCCTGGACTTAGTCTAAGGCACCAACCTTGCGCCTCACGCATAGGCTCGCCTTTGACAACTATACAAATGCATTACATTTGTACGTTGAAATGATTCTTTAGGCTACATGAACTATCATGTACTTATTTTTTATTTACGAAAGAAATTGAGAAACGAGCATGTAAAATAACCGATTTTTTATCAAATCGAACCAAAATTATTAAGATTATAAATAATTATAGAATAATTATCAATAATATTCAAAATCAGGTATATACTAAATAAAATTTTAAAATTCAAACGCTCGGGGAGCTTCGGAACCTACATACCTCCGCCCCTGCCTCTGTACCAAATTGGGTAAGGCGGCCACAACCGAAGGCAACTCTACCATCCATGCACTACCTTTGTTCAATGGAATTTAATGGTACATTTGCTTTATCATTACTAGTGTTGTGCCCGTTCATGCACGGGACAAAAAAATTTGCATTGATATTTTTGTCAGTCTTGTATATCAAATGGGCACAACATACGCTAGTTGATGAAAGAGATGGTTGATCTTGCAGGTTATTTTACCTGTCTGACAAAATCGTGCTATAAAATACTTTGCAGGTTATTTTACCTGCCTTGGAGGTTCTTGAAGTGGATCTGTTGGGTGACATAGTAGAGATTTGGGACAAGCAATCACCTTGGCTCAACCAAAACGGAGTGTCCTCCTTCAAATATTTAAGGGACATGAAAGTCCAGCGCTGCGAGAAACTGACGAGATTGGGTCCTTCCAATATACTTCCACTGCTAGACAAGCTGCAAAAACTGTGTGTAGAAGGCTGTCCAAAGATAGAATTCGTGGTCTTCAAGAACGAAAAAGAAGGAACAGCGGCTGATGATAGTACCATGATCATCCCTCAACTACAGTATCTTAGAATTAGCAACATGGAGAAGCTTAGAAGTCTCTACTCCAGTTCTACAGCATCCAATGCCCAATCCTTGTTCAATCACCAGGTATGAATGTCGATCGTAGCTCCGTTTGTTAACCATGGTCATGCAAAAAACAAAAAACAGAAGATATAGATTAGAGTTCCAATTTGAATGGCCGATTGAAACCTTACTTAAATATTCAAATTTGATCAACACCTCAAGTAGTAAAAGTAAATTCCGTTAACTGTTAATCTACAACGCTCACTACTCCACCTTGAGGTTGCAAACCCCATCCCCAGGGCTTGGGCCTGGCGATTACCGGGTAATATGGGACGAGGGGACTACACTCAGGACACCCTCGGTAGGGGACATACATAAAAAAAGAAAAAAAAGAGAAGGTTGTAGCTGTAGATATTTTCTGAATCAAAGTCTTACAGATTCTCCTTTCTATATTTTCTGAATCAAAGTCTTACAGATTCTCCTTTCTTTTGAATGGCAAACAAGGAAAGTTCTACAATTTATAGATCAACCATCGGATATCATATTTCAATTTTGGGTTAGCCTATCATAGTTTTTTTTCCAGGGAAACCTAGCCCTCGTAGCAGGGGTTGTTGCCGTTGAAACTGCGTAATGAATTCCAACTACCTCCTTTAATTGTTAGAATAGTGAGATTAGTACGTACCTTGAAATAGTAGTTGAACTCGTCACCTCCTTTCCTCCTTGCGCCTAAGTGCGCTCTTGGTGTGGTTGGGCCAAAGGCCTCTTGGCGATCGGCAGATATCATTGCATTCTCTTTCACAGCATCGAATAAACTCATGATCATCTACTGCAAATTTTATTTGAGCTCTTCACAATGCTTAGTCTATGATTCAATTACCAGTCCTGAACTCAATTTCCAATCGTTTAGTCGTTTACCTTAGACTATCTTCTAGTTACAAGTCCACTCTTATACCTTTGATAGAGCTTTCCTCACTCGTTACTCACTCCTCATAGAAGGGGAACTCTAACATTCCCATCGGAACAAGAGGGAGTTCATCAGTCCCAAATTGCCTTCATCTTAGTTTTGTCTACTTCAACTTTGACAAAACATCACTATTTGCCGAGCCAATGTGATTGAACTACTGCACAGATTTCTTGTTCACCCTTTTCATCTTTCATATATCTTGATAACCAATAACCGTAGCTCTGGGTAGCAAGTGTAATGATCTTACTCCCTATAGTATGTGCTCATGAATATGGACACAGACATAGACACAAACTCAGATTCGTCAATTTCTAAAAGATGGGACACAGAAAAAATAGTGTACTTTGTCTATCCCATGTTTTTATTGTCCTGCAATTGTCCTCTTTGAAAAGTCAAACAAAAAGGTTCATAAGTTTCCGCAAACAAACCCTTAATTAAGATAGAGAGACAATCGATCAAAAGAGATGAGATCAGATGATTGACTCAAGCCAAGGTGACCAAGAGAGAGAGATGAGAGATTATCGATCTTCCGAAGCCTGAAGGTAAGTTTAACCTAGACCATTTCTCATTCTACGCCTGTGACGAAAATTGAAACAGGCATGCACCTTGTTGCATGGTCGCCTTTCTCCAGGTGTGCACCTTTCTCACCTAGGTTGGGTTTGTTTCAAGTCGCTTTGCCTGGACTTAGTCTAAGGCACCAACCTTGCGCCTCACGCATAGGCTCGCCTTTGACAACTATACCAAGGAAAACCTTTTTGGAATGAAAATGTACATTTGCTTTATGTTTTCTGACACAATCTTTCCCGGTACAAAAATGGGACTACTATCCAATTAGGCGTTTTTTGGGGCCCTTCTCGGGCCCATTTCATTAGTCGGAAACTTTCTATAGAACTTGTTGAGAATCTCATCTATTTCAAAAATCATGTCGATAGTCTATCGATTGATTTAGTTCAAAAGACAATTATCGAGGGAAAAAAAAAGATTGCAACGCGAGACAAAACCCCATTTGCTAAACGTATATATATGTATCCTGAAAACATATCAAATGATAACCGGTTAAAATGATTTTTGGTTCCTCCACGAGTTCTAATATAAAAACTGCCGACTATCAAAGTGAGCCCATAAGGGCCTATAAGGGACCTCAAAAGGATTGAGGATCCTTTCCCATTCTTCATAGGAAAAAATGCTGTAATTGCTATAATATTACTCAGGAACACAAGTGTTGCTCGCTCAAGTTGTACCTGGCAGAAATAGGAAGGGAAACAATCGAAAATTAACAAACAAATCTAGTCAATAATGTGTCAAGAAAGATATTTTTACTAATTTGATTGTTATTCTTCATCATCGCCATGCATGACCCTTTTACCGGCAACTGTGAGCTAGTCACTCAAAACAGAATTTTCAAGGTAAACTCAAATTCAGAAAATATGAAAATCTGGACAAAAGTTTGTGTATAGTCTTTTGTTGTATTTACAAAAAAAGTTGAACTTATAAAAGCAAACACTGATTTGCAATACGGAATCATAGAGATGCCAGCGAGTGTTGCCTTACTTATCAAATGTTCCGGTATGTGAAAACGCTTGAGATGGAATGTATGTAAAGTCATTTCAACTTGGATGCAAGTCAAACTGAGACACACCTTCCAAACCAGTAACACAACTTAGTTTGATAGTTAGTTTTTCCTTTTTCTTGTCCTTCGGATCTCATGTGATTGTTGGCATGATTGTACTGCATGCTTTGTATTGCAGGTTACATTTCCTAGATTGGAAAATTTGGAACTAGAAGGGTGTGCGAGTTTGAGAAATATATTTCATCCTTACATGGTCAAAGTTCTTGAAAATCTCGGAGAACTAATAGTTAATGATTGCTTGAAGATGGAATCAGTAATTGACAAGGAAGAAGAAGAACAAGACGGACAAGAGAGAAAGACAGATAAAACTCTGTTCCATAGTTTGAGTAAATTGGAACTTCGTCGTCTACCAGAACTGAGGAAGTTTTGCCACTTCAGTCGTCCTTTAGAATTGACACTGCTAAGCAAGATGGTCATATGTGATTGCCCTAGCATGGATTCATTCTCTTCAGGACCTGTGAGCACCCCAAATCTCTCCTTGAAAGGTGTATCACTGTATCCCAAAGAACGGCTCAGATGGTGATGACATGACAGTGACGGCACAAAAAATCAAGAGGATGAGGAACCAAAAAATGGGTGAAAGAAAATATCTGGAAGGATATCCATAGAAGAGGTATAACTTGGCCGGGCAATACACACTTTTCTTGAATCACCTTCCAACTCTTTTTTTAGCTCCATAGTCTATCTTTTGCTTTACTGTATTTTGCCTTTCAGAAATCCTAGCTTGACCTTTTCCCTTCTAACTCTGAACTCCTCATAATAATTTCAGTGTAGCTGGAACAAAAATGTGTATAACTATTTTTGGTAAGTGTCAAAAACTATTGAGCCTGATCTAGAATCCTGCAACACAGTATTAACCTATCCGTTGCCATAAAACTGGTGAGCAGTTCCTGTTTAGAATTTAGCCCCATGCAGAAATGATATACTTACTGGTGCGTATCAGGACTGAGGACTAGTCTTGTTTAGCTCCGAAAAATTGGTTAATATGGAAAACTATGAGGCTGCTGTTAGCGACTATACGAATGTTGTTTTCAAGTAAGCTGATTCTGATATTTATCCAGTTTCTTAAATTCTTGTATGTTATGACAAATAAGACAGATGCGTATACCCCTTCTAGTTTCCCCTTCCGATGATGATTAGGCGTTGGCATTTCCTAACTGCTTAGAATCTTTCCGACAACCACTCAAAAAAAGTGGTATCTTTTCTATTGACATTGGAGAGTGAATACCTTATATATTCTACGTATGTATTGCGCAGTATATACATTCCCATTCGTATGTATTTTTAATCGAAAAATAAGAATGGTTCTGTTTTGGGCTACAACAGCCTCAACAGAAGACAACTTCAATCTGTCGGTAGAATAAAATCGGACTCATCATTTTTGTGAATATAGGTGATGTAATTGGACAATTTTTCTGACTTTCTTGGATTGTGGGACATTTTTCAATTTATCACTTTGCTCTTCGAGGTTTCGATTACCAATCTTACATTCTTAGGCTGCCCTTAAAGGAGTGGCCCATATTTCAGACTTCCATGATCTTGTTTGTTTTCTTGAGCTGTTCAATGTCAATTTTATGAATCGGAGTATAATCATGGCAGTTTTTCTGTCCTTTTTATTCCAACTTTTCTGATTTATCTTAAATACACAAGAATCCTTTAGGGATTGAAATCAAAGGGAATCTAGAGATTGTTTTGGATTATCTCAATCCCACTCGCAACGGAAGCGTAATGAAATTAAACACACACACAAAAGACACACGATATATGTGGTTTGGCCTCAACGCCTACTCCATGGGAGAGAAAACAATTTCCACTACAACAATTAAGATTACCATGGTAAGAGACAAATATCAAAGACCCACACTTAATATTTTCCTCACACCCCTCTGCCTCATGTTACAACCCTTCTGTTCCTCTCACACTTGCACACACTATATCTCTTTTTCGTGCTCTCGGTCTGCATAAACCCATACAGAGGTGACCCAACATACTGCCTTTAACTGAACACAACAAATACTCTCCCCTACCACAAAACGCTCTTTGAACTTAGAGAATTGCACAACTAAAAGCCACCGAACAATTTAATGCCACTATGTTATCTCTTTTTTTTCTTTTTCAAGAGTGACATCGTCAGGCTCATTTCCTATTCCCTAAAACTTTTGGGATTTCATCCATGTGGTTAGGAGAATAGAGTCTTGGGTGGTCAGGCCAGTATACCCAAGCCCCTATTACTTCGTGTTATGAGTTAATGAAATTTATTTTTTGCTGATAAAAAAAAAATTGGGATTTAATGCCATTATGTGAATAGGTTTGAAAATTGATCAATTTGGGATAAGGTTACATGCAAAGTCTATTCACTTATGAGAGTGAGGGAACTTTTTTATTGGCCGTGGTTCGCACTGAACATAGGTTCAATTATATACATTTATGATGTGATAATTGTTTATCTGCCAATGAAACAGAGTTCAACTACGTGAATTTTGGGGGTGATGGCATCAATGAGACTCTGTATTACTTCCCTCTCCCTCTCCCTCCTGATAGACTTTCTTTCATTCTTTTTAGTTTTCGGCAAGCGAATTTTGTGAACAAGATTGCTTGCTTTCAGACAGCGAATACGGAACCTGAACCTGCTATTTGCTCGTTTTCAACTTCCTCAGTGGAATCTTTTCACTCTTGATCCCAACATTGGTCACAATTCCTTCTTTCCCACGACCAAGCCTTGACCTTTATGTATTCCAAGATTTCCACCACAACGCAAGTTCACTTTCCGATTGGTGACAAGGACTAGCAGGGAAGGAGAATCTGTTGTAACGAACGCTATGAAAGTAAGCTAAGAACGAGAAATTGAAAACTAAACAAGAAATCACAAAGACACAAGATATACGTGGTTCCCCAAGATGGGTACGTCCACGGGCGAGGAGAGAGAGAATTCACTAACCAACGTGAAGAAGAAATACAAAGAGCCGGCTGTAATCCGTTACTCTAGAAAGGCCACAAATATGAAAGCCCAAAAGATACTTTAGAAGTTCCCCAAAAGCCCTATTTATAATAGGTTACAAAAAACGGGAACAACATAATTAACCAATGTGGGACTAAGGAATAAAAGGCATTCCTAACAGAATCAATCTGTAAGCTTGGATCTAATCAAGAGATACTAACATCATCCGAATGCTGAGCAAGGCGCTTTTTGAGCCTGCAGTCTCGTATTTCATTCCTGAATATCTTTTCGTCATAGGCACCAACCGAGAGAATGAATTTTTCAACTCTTTTTAATCTCACAAAACGTCCTTTCGCGTGTCCTGCCTGATAATAGACAAACATTGGCAACGTACTGTTAAAGGCTTCCAACTTTATGTCATAGGTTTTTCAAGACAAATACATACATAATAGTATAAAAAAAGATAATGCAGTCATATATTTATTTAAATGTGTGCGTGTGTGGACACAATATGATCAAGCAGTCCATTCACATCAAGTACAAGAAGCTTTTTACATGAAATTGTTGGAGGATATCTTAGACTAAGACAAGGGTGGAGGTACACCCACGATTGGTTGGGCTGTAGCCCAAGTCCACTTTAAAAAACTCCCCCAAAAAATTTATAAATCTCTAATTTTTGCTAGTAGCGGAGTCAGGATTTTAATTTGAAGGGTTTCGGCTTAATAGTTATATATATTTTTATCGGAACATATACTTATTATATCATAAAGTGTTTGCTTTCCAACACATTAAATTTGTATATTAAAATAATTTTAGCATAATGTAGTCAAAGTATACCAATCATTTTGCATTTTTCTTTTGGTTATTTCAATAGTCGTGTGTTTATGTTTTATTTATGAAAAAAATTGAGAAATAAGAATGTAAAATAACTATTTTTTTATCAAATCAAACAAAAATTATTAAGATTATAAGTACTTATACATTAATAATTATCGATAATATTCAAAATCAGGTATATAAAACCCAACATAGCTCCGCCCCTTGTTTTTAAAAATTCTAAAATATCTAGCTCTGAAAGCTCTAGAATATCCTTGTAAAATATCTAGAGTTTTTTTGTGAGAATTAGTCACATATCTAATTCTAAAATTATCTCAAATTTTATCTTGTATGAAAATATCTTTGTACTAGAGCCTTCTATGAAAGTAGTATAAATAGAGATAGGTTCTAGCCATTTTTTACCAAGCCAAAAAAAAATTGAGTTCAAATGTAATACAAATATTTTCCTTCGCCACTAGTATTCTCCCTCTTTCAAAAATCTTGAATATATTTTAAGATACGCGATACGTATCCGATACGATTTATACATTAACAGCAGTGGCAGTTTTCTGGCTTTTCCTGTTCTCACAAGCTGTAATTGTACCCTTATTGATTTCGATCTGCCATAGATTTTTCATTCTTCATCGAGGAAGTACACCGTTTTTTTCTTTTAATAACTAATTCTGGTTGCACAGGTTTCCTTTGCCTGTCCAAGCATCTTGTTGATGCAACCACCTCGTGAAAATAAAAGATTTTTGCCATAGGTTGAAATGCGTTTCTTTCCTCCGTCACATAGCCTGTTTGAACGTCTTGGTGCAAGCTTACTGGTCGATGGCCGCAATAAACTCTTGGCTGCCACAGTTTCTGTTATCTGCCCCACGAGTTCACGGCTCTCAAAATCTGTTCCCTCATCCGAAAAAATAGTCTCTCCTCCCTCAAAATCGTGTGTCCCTAAATTATCTTTGTCAATCACGAGAAACCCAAATTGTGTCTCCTCTAAAGGATACACAACCACCTTGTGATGAGAAAAGAGATCATTTCTCACACAGCAAACCTCGGTCGACTCACCCTCATTGCTTTTTGAACCCTTGTATACAAAGGTTTCATACTTCTTCTGCAAAATTTCATAATTTTTACATTTTCTTTCATACAAATGCTTATAGCCAACTTCAGTATATACAGGGAGAAGTATCTTCTTTTTCAACTCAAGAAAAATTCGCCGGCGCATTTGACACACTTGGTTTTACACATCAAAGGGGAACCATATTTTTTGAAAGGGGAATTTGTTGTGTGTTGAATATCTGTACCTTATCAAATGAAGGTATTTTATCACTAACTGCCAGAGATACCATAAATGCAATCATGTAAATTGCATAGTCATAACTGCTTGACATAATTTCATTAGACAAATAAAGTGAAAATAAACCATTAAAGCATGTAGTTATACGACAGATTTTGTCATTCAATTTGAGTATGGGTCTAAGCCTGGAACTAAGAGTGTTTTTTTTTTTTTTTTCTGTTATTATTTTGCTGGTGAACCAGTTGATGTGCCACTACAATGTTCTAATCCTGCACATAAGAGTCTTCACGGAAAAGGACCTTTCCGGAGGTTTCAGTACCTGTTTTTTTGTTTTGGAATAGTCTGGAAATTTGACTTCCCCTCATTCAAAGCATTTTGTTTATGTACCAACATGGCCTGCATGTTAGTTAAAATCAGTTACTCCATAATATATATTTTTTTGCTCGGCAGTTACTCCATAATATATTAAGATAGGGAATATACAAATAAAGGGATCGGAAAGAATATCTGCAAGAGGAACTCCGATATATTTATTTCCATGTTTCTAGCGTTTTATTTTTGATTTGTGCGATTTAGATTGCAACATATTTGCTTTATACGTTTGAAGAATACCAACAATCTCCTCAATAGATTTTTCTGAAAGTTTTCATTTTGCCTTGTAGCATAATGACTTTTGTTTTAAACCGTTCGGGCAAAGACCTTAAAAAAAATTTAATAACTCGAAAATGAGAAATAGGCTCACCTAGGGTTTCGCAACTATTGACAACGGAAATCAGCCTCGAGTAGTATTGATTGAATGTCTCATCTTCATCCATTTTGATCATCTCAAACTCAGTTGTAAGCCTATGTAGCTTTGATTGTTTGACCGCATAAGTTCCTTCATGACATGTAACCAAAATATCCCATGCTTCTTTTGCAATTTCACCATTGGCAAGCTTACAATGCCCATTCACATCTACAGCGGTGAATAAAATATCCAAGGCTCGATTATTTGCTTGTAGCTTTGTCTTTTCTTTGACAGACAACTCAGAAGTTGATTTTAAGACATACGTATCCATCAATACATGAATCTCACATTTCTTCATCGACTAATCTCATAATAGCTTTTATCCTCAATTTCCAATAATCGAAATTCTCACTATCCAGAATCGATATATATACGACTTGATAACTGATTCATGTTCAAATTTGTGTTCATCATGATTAAGGATCCGCTCAGGAAAAACTCCTATAGATAGTGAGCAACCTGCTTTGATACCACTTGTAGGACTGCTTTTTTACCATCTCTTCTATAACCAATTCGTGTTAGGAAGGGTTTCAATTAAGTCTTTTATAATATTCGATATCGCACCCGCAATTCTGTGTTAAGAGCAGTCGCAGGGAGTGATATTGTGTAACCAAATCTATGGGGGCACTCCGGGCCCAATGACCCAATAATCAAGCAATAATAGAAACAAAGTATAAACGATGAACATCGGATATATGTGGAAAATACGTAAAAACCACGGGAATGAATCAAATACTATGAAACATTGTGCAGTTACAAGCAGTCTTAACCTACAATTTGAATCCTCACAGTCACCTTAAGACCTACTTGCCAAATCCAAGTTCACCACACCCAGTATTTAATTGCCGTTGCATCAAATTCTCAAGCCTTCCAAAAACCGTTTAGAAATCCACCAAAGAACAAAACTCTGAATATATTGAGATGAAAAGCCGTGAGCACCTCTGAGAGTTTGAATGATGCTTCAATCGTCCGCCAATCGGATTGCCACTCCCAGATTCAAGCTAGACATCATTCTTGTTTTTGAAAACCCAAAGCCAATAATTATTGATTCATATCTTGACCAAAGACCCACGTTCCTTTTTCCATTTTCCCCCTGCTACTGCGTTTTCTCGTTACCCTAGCAGCCAATAAAAGACTGCTATACAGTAGAGATAACAAAACAAAACTCTCTCTTGTTTTTGACTGATGACTAAACCATCTAGTAGCTTTCGATTGATTGCCGACTGCTATAGCGATTGATCGATCAGGTTGCATTCTTCTTTCTTCACGGTTGATATGATTATTGCCTTTTTTCTCACTCACTCTCAATTACAAATATATGACTACTGCCCCTATATTCCTATACAGACTCGCTACACTTAGAAAAGATAAAAAGAAATTACAACTCGATAAAGAATGGGATACAAGGAAAAATGTGTTTCCCTTTAATACTTGTAATCCTTTCAAAGATTAATGAAATCTTTTAAAAGAAAAAATGCGTTTTGTCAATGGAATTGCCAACCAAAAAATAGCGCCGATTTGTGGAGCTAACAGTTTCGATAGTGCTACTTCATTATGCATACCAAGGCCATTTTCTTTGCTCTCTTAGTCCTCCTAAATGTTCAAGCACACCTATGTATTGATTACCGTGTCACAATTGTAATTAAACCAATAGTACTAAGTACATCTGTGTGTGCCTGAAGAGAAACCACAACTAAATAAAAAAATAATAATAATGGTTTGGACATCCTTTGTGGTGTAGGCTGTGAAAATTTTACTAAAAGAGTCAACGAAAGACATATACAAACCCACTATCTGTTTTTACATCGAGCAATATGTCAAGCAACTCACAAGATAGCAGTAAAAGTAAGACGTAACCGTGGATCGACTCACCAAGTTCCCATTTGTTAGAGGCATCCCGAAAAAGTCCGGGTCAAAATATGGCTTCCAAATTAAGTTCCAAATTGGTGACCTTATTTGTTAAATCCTTTAATTTGGTGTCTGATGGGGCAATCGAGTTTAAGCCCAATTCATTGCACATGTAATGTGGCTGCAATTGCCATTAGTTGTAATTGGATGTGTATCGATTAAATTGAGGTTTCTACACATCTAAAATGAGGAATATGATTACATCCTGAATTTAGTGGAGGCTGATGAATTCCCCATTTTAAAAAGATCTTCTTCTTCTTCTTCCCCTGTTTTTGCACAGCAACTTTTTTGCTCTCTGCATGTTTTTCTCTTCCTCGAACATTTTTCAGTTGTCTCTTCAACACTCTTCCACATGGGTCTGTCTTTCCTATCTTTTCAAAAAAAAAAATCATGTAGACCCCAACAACGAGAAGTTTTACATCTTGCTAGGTACGTTCATTTTTTGTGTGTATGAGCAACTATGGTTTGTGACTCGTTTTTTTTTTTTTTTTTATGGGGACGATAAGAACGAGTATACAATACCGAAACTAAGAGCATATCAGCAGGAAAGATAATAGAAAAGATACCTACCACGGTACCACCAATAGGCAAGCCCACAGACTTCTGCGAAGTACTTCTTTCTAGCCTCCTTTGGATTTCTGGCATCAAGATTGCTAAGTAGTAAAATTACCACGTATAATATGCTACCATACATTCTACATTTTTTTTAAAATTTTGTTTCCTATGTAGACTTATAATTATTCACGTTTCATATTATATACGTGTGTGTATGTATGTATATATACACACACACACAATCTCTGCATCTCAGTT
This sequence comes from Rhododendron kiyosumense, assembly GCA_019656275.1. Lineage (NCBI taxonomy): Eukaryota > Viridiplantae > Streptophyta > Magnoliopsida > Ericales > Ericaceae > Rhododendron > Rhododendron kiyosumense. The sequence goes on along the minus strand of BPLS01030885.1, from coordinate 32,322 downwards.
TGTTTGTCTACCTTTAGATTTTTCCATGTCCCAAAATGTTTGTTCATTTGACATTTTAATGAACTAAATATCCTTCTTGCCCTTGCTTTTTTCTAATAAAGTAACTTTTTAAAAAGGTTGAAAGGGTAAATGTTGGAAAGCTAAATGCTTTTAGGTGTAATCATTAAAAAGGACAACCCTAGTACACAAGGCTCCCGCCATTGTGTGGTCTGTGAAAGGGTTAATGTACGCAGTCTTATCCCTGCGAGCAGAGAGGCTATTTCCGTGATTCGAACCCATGACCTTAAGGTATAATCATTATGTTCCCTTAAAAAGTTGAATTCTAAAAAATGGATAAACAAAATTGGGACCGAGGGGGTAAATACAAAGGCACGTTTTTTTTTTTTTTTCCTCACTAATGATAACTAGGTTGTTTATCAATTTACTTTCTCAACAAAAATGAGCACAACACCACCTTGCCAACGTTGTTTCCGTTTTGGGTCTTCGGGTGGCATATAATTGTCGGGATTCGTAGGCATCAATATAGCTGGATATAGTCATATAGCTGGGATGTGCTTTCCCCGTTCATATATAACTCTTGCCAACACAATTAGTTAGGATATTAAATTGTCAATTTCACCCAACCCCTTCTCTGTTCTTGCCGACACTTAAAATTGAGTGCAGTGGCCCGCCCTTCCCTAACCTAACCTCTCATTCTGCGTAGCAAGTCAAGTGCAATAAATACTGCTACCAGCCTACCATTCCAGAATGAATGGACATCGTTAACCTCTCACCTTAGAAAGCCATTCGCACTTCACACCCAAATTCCAAATCACACATCACCACCCCCAAAGGAAGAGGGTTGCCCCTAAATTAACTTCTGCTTGATTTTCTCGTCAAATTTTCCAACTCTCTCTTTCAAAGAACATGGCCAGTTGTTTGTTTCCGAAAGTTTACAATTGGCCTAGGAACAGCGAGTATTGCAGTTCTAGGCCTGATGCGGGCGTGCCAGGGCAGGATTGTTGCCCAAATTCATATCAAGGCCTGGATGCCTCAAATCTGACTTTGTACAGACCATTGCATACGACCTAAGGGGTGAGGCTATATGTGGTTCGTGGTTTGCCTTGTCAGGCTAAGAACTTAATATTTCCTAATCGTGTGAAAAATGGAAAGAAAAGAAGACAATGCCTAAAACAGAAATAAAAGGACTTTATTAACTGTTTAATAAAGTCTGGTTACAAGGAAATGAAATAAAATCTAGGCTTGGCTAGATTGAGTACAAACTATGCTAGAAAGTAAAGGTAATTGAAAGATAAGCTGTGGGCTTGTTTGGTCATGGACCGAAAGATAAAAATAGTGAAAAGATAATTGAAATGTAATTTGGATAAGCCATGGGCTTTGATGGTCGTGGACCTTTGCCAAGTCCTTCAACTCTGGTATTTATAGGCAGATGTTCCAAGCCTTGAGCTGCTTCAGCTGCTTCTAAATGCTCCAATGAGGGGCTGCACCCTAAACAAAACGTGTCTTTTACTCCAAGAAAACGGCAAAGGCCTAAAAAATCCTTCTTTTCTACATAAAACTTTGTAAAAGAGCAAAAGGAATTTCAGCATCCAGGCCTTTGAATGGACATCCTCCGGGCCCACCAAAAGCTAAGGACCGAGACTTCTTCAGGCCTTTCCACCATTTTATTGGTCTTTGCATTCCTTGTGGGCCCTTAAATCCTCTAATCTTGACCCCTTATAGAAGAAGAATCGAGAAACAAAGGCTCAGCCAGATCTGGGTGAGCTGCTTGTGAGCAGCTTGCTTAGGTCTGCATGAATCATTTACCAGCAACTCCAAGGGGCTGCATGTATGCCACCTGTCCTTAGCCTTGCTTTATGCTGACGGATGGGGTCCACTCAGACCTTGAGCTGCTTGTAAGCAGCTTATCCAGGTCTGCCCAGCAAGAACATTCTAGGCATTTGAGCTGCTTGTGCAGGCCTAAGCTACTTGTGAGCTGCTTGGGATGTCTCCATGCATGGCTGCCATGTGTCCTTGTTTTGGTTGAGCTGCTTGCGTGCATGGATGCTTGTAAAAAAGGGATATATGAGCCCACCAAGGCCAAAAACGCAGGCCTAGTTGAGCTGCTTGTGAGCAGCTTATGTGTTGTTAGAGAGAACCTTCTAGGCCTTCGAGCTGCTTGTGAGCAGCTTGGCCTTCGAGCTGCTTGAACAGCTTACTAGGGAGAAGCTTCTAGGCCTTTGAGCTACTTATGAGTAGCTTGTCCAGACCTATCCAGCAAGAACATTCTAGGCCTTTGAGCTACTTGTGAGCAGCTTGAGGCCTTTTCCTGCCAATTAAAGGCCATATGTGACGTTTTTAAGGAAGTAGGCCCATCTATTACTTGGGCCTGAACTTGAGGAGCATCATAGGCCTCTTCTCTTTATAAGCCATGCGAGCCCAAGTCTGGAAAGAAAACTTGGGCTTTAACTGATTTAGGCCCACTCAGAAGGCCTTATTATTTCTAAGAACTGGCCTTGGTCTGGATAAAGTACTCAGATCTAGTGGGTCAACCTAAGTCTTCGGCCAATCTTAGGCTTGGGCTTGTGAAGACGAAATCTTAGGCATTAATTTGGCCCAGGCCTTTGCAAACTCAACTCCATCATTGGCGTTCAAATTGGCTTGATTTCGAGGATGACCGATCATGAGGCTTTTCAAGGCCTGAGACCAACATTCGAGGCCTTCTTCTAACCAACAAATTCATTTTATGAATTTTGGCCAAAAATGGGTGTAGACATTGCCCCCCATGCCTTGATTCTTTACTTTTAGGATCAAGGCGTGTATAAAAAGTAAAACCATTTTTCGCATCCAAACAAGCCTCGATTCCTATTTTAGCATGTTTTCTTTTGTTTACCTTGCCTATAGACATTGTAGGCATTAGGCATTTTTCATACTTCATTCAGGCCTTTGACAATAGTTCCTAAATTCAGACCTTGGAATGAGTCTGCCAACCATTTTTTGTTGGACAGGCCTATGAAAAGGCCTCTCTTATGGATAAAAGGCCTCAATCTGCATCCTCTAGGTCTACTTAGAGCAATTGGATGATGATCATCACTATACCAGAGTTGAATCTCAAGACTCATAAGTATTGCCTCTATTTAAGCATATTTCTGCCAATAGAGGCAATGTTTGGGCCTAAAAATATGTTTGGAAGGCCTGAACTCCCACTTGGAGTATTCATAATAAAGATTCAGGCCTACTTAAAGAGTTCAAAGGGCCTTCATCCCTGTGGAAAATGCCTTCATACACCAATACGAGGCCTCTTTTCAGTCCCGGTTGTAAAGAAGCTCCAAACCTATGGAAGGTTTGACAACAAGGCCTGAGAATACATTGAAAGGCCTAAGAAGGCGGTTCAGGCCTAAAGAAAGAGCTTAAAAGGCCTCTTTTACTGCAAAAAGGCCTGGTATGAACTTAAAACTAAGGCCTACTCAATGACTGGTAGGCCTTGGCCGAACATCTTAAAGATGCATGTTCGGCCTTTGAAGGGCTTTCCTCTATTTAGCCCTTTTTACAACCACGACATTTTTGTGTAAGCCAAGTGAATAACACTCTCTTTTGATGTGCCCCACAAATCCAATGTGGGCGCGATTCTACAACTTTAATGCCTATAGTTGGCCTACGCTTGTAATGCCTTTTGGCAGGTCGGACAATGCCAAAAAGGCCTTCGTTAACCGGGGGAGGAGGGGGATCTCCAATCATAAAAGAATCATGGTCAAGCCCTTGAGTGTCATCGTTTTCTTCCTCTTCATGTCGTTCCTCCTCTTCTAGAACGGCTGCAACATGCAATTCAGACCTGCCTATAGGGTTGATTGTAGGCCTGGATCGTTCCTGACCTGTATCAATGATCTGCTCATCACCAACGACTGAATCTTGATGTGGTAGCCCTTCAGAGACTTCAGAAAGCTCTTGAGAGGAGAAAGTGGGTTGATCTTACCTCATGATTGGACTTTCCATGTTCTGGCTTGTCTCGGGTTTGAGATCTCGTTCCCCTTGTACCAAAACAGGCCTATCTTTTTGCTCCTCCAGGCCTGGAAATAGCTTTTCCTTTAGAAGGTTTTGGAAAACTCCTGAATGTTGGTTAGTACACTCAGGCTTGAGAATATTGTTGTGATCATCCTGATGTTTATCATCCAGGCCTTGCTGCTGTTCGGGAGTCCTCAAAGGCTTGAACTGAGAATTTTGCCTCCCGAGTGCAATTTCTTGGCCTCTTTGCCCCCCGAGTGCAGGGCTTTCGGAAGCTAAGGCCTGAGAAAAACCTGGAGGCCTGGTGATCTTGGTAGAGGTTTGTTCAGACACATTCTGAACTCGAGCCTAAAGTGTCAAACCGCGATACCGGTGGTGGAGTAGGAGTTGACAACTTATTTTTAGTTTAGCTATCGCTTTATCAATGGCCTTGGTGGAATTGATAACAACCTTGGTGGAGTTGATAACGGCCTGGTTGGATCTGATAATGGCCTTGTTGGATTCTTCTAGCCTATTCAAACAAGCATCCAAGGGATCAATAAACTCCTGTGAGAGTTCTTTGTTGGATGCAACGGTATAGGCCTGAATGTTGATATTTTCTACAACTTGACCCCCAAAGTTCTGAATATGAGGATCACCAAAGCCACCATTTTGGAATTTAGGCTGTCCGGGCAGACTTGAATGCATGATAAATGAATAGCCATGTGACTTAGCATTAAGGAGATAGGCTACCTCATTGCGTAGTTGGCATTCCTCATCTTCAAGTCTACCAATTTCGTCTTCAAGCCTTCTAACTACATCGTTGTAGTAGTGTTGTGCGTCGAGAAACCAACCCTCCAATCAACACTGCAACTTTACCGATCATTTTTGAAATATGAGAGACTTGCAAAACAAAGGTTAAAGAAAATAGCCTATCGACACCACCCAACACCACCGATCCACCACCCAACATCCCAATCACAACCTGCCAGATTGCCGTCACTAAACACCCCTGCACCACCGGAAAAAAAAGCCACCCAACACCGCTAGGCTCCCGGAGGGACCAAGGACCCTCCGACCGGAGGCAGAAGGAGCAGAAATTAACCAACAGCCACACCCTCCCACTGTACACTGGGGAGGGCAGTGGAATCGAAACAGTCAGAGAAACAGAGGGAAGGAGAAGGCAATCTGAAAAGGAAGAGGAAAATGGTAGAGAGATGATAGAGGGAAATGAGGGAGGAAGAGAGGGGCTCGGGGGAGGAGGGAAAAGGAGGAGCTCCTCCCCCAGGCGGTGGCAGAAAGATTGAGGTACCCTAGAGGGAGAAAAGAGGCGGAGAGTTTTTCTAGTGAGAGAGTGCTTTCGTCAGACTAATTGAGAACTAATTGAAACAAGAATGGGAAATGAGACTATTTGTATTACACTGGAACTCAAACTTTTTAGTACAAAGATATTTTCATACAAGATAAACTTTGAAGTAATTCTAGAATTACACATGTGACTAATTCTCACAAAAAAACTCTAGATATTTCACAAGAATATTTTAGAACTTCTAAAGAAAGATATTTATATCTTCTTCAATAAGCAAGTTTTCCGAGAAGGGAATCTTGATTATTAACCTCAGGGGATGTCGTCTTATTTGTTAGAGCTCAGGGGATTTGTTCGAAATTGCTAGAGAGCTCTGGATTATTAAAGGATTGTTGGGGTTTGTAGGTGCCAATATATATAGCTGGGATGTACTTTCCCTGTTGCCAATCAAGGGTTTGGGTCTCGGATTGGACCATTTGTCCTCTTCTTTTCCTATTAATCTTTGTAACAATTTTAAAAGTTAATAAAATTTCATTTTTGCCGTTCAAAAAAAATGTGCTTTCCCTGTTCATAACTCTGTCAACAATCAGTAAGGATATTAAATAAGAATAAATTATTTACACCGCCAATGTAAACATTTTAGTTATGACCCTTTAGAATAAAATGTTCAACAAAACAAGATCTCCACAATTGTTCAAACGGATTAAAAATTGGAGCACTTAATTTTTAAACTGTTTACATATTTAGAAAAACGGATGGTTAAAAAAATTAATGTTCCAATTTTCAATCGATTGAACCAGTGCGAAGATCTTATTTTGCTAAACATTTTATCCTAAAGGGTCATAATCAATTTTTTTCTCCAAGACTCATAATTATTATCTGTTTTTTATTTGGAATTCTATAGAGCAGAAACTTGTTTAGAAGGGTCCTAGAAACATAAATTAATTATGACCCTCTGAGAAAATATGTTTAGCATAATAAGATTTTCGCACCACTTCAAACAGAAAAAAATTGGAGCATTTCATTTTTTTACCATATTTTTTAGTAATACATAAACTGTCTAAAAAAATTAAACCAATATAGTTTTAAAAAAATAGAATTAATTTGTTCCAAATGTGCACAGCTACATGTTCCGTATTTGGCCAAACAGGAATTAAGAGTCATGAAGAGTGTGGACATTGTTAGGCATAAAACAGTGTAGTTTGAGCCACAGCAGCTTGTTGCTGCCTCACAAGGGCAGCAGCCCCGCATCCTAAAAACCCTTGGGCGAGCCCTGCACACACCACATGCAAACTGCATACAGGACGTGCGTCTTCCCAATTTCAGTGATGACTGACTTGGGCCAAGGGGGAAGACTCAAGGTCTGAGTCATGGTTTAAGGCCCCTCAAATTTCAACTTTGGTGTGCCAAACTTGGTGAAAAGGAATATACAGAACACATCGTGTCAATTTCAGTGAAAACTGACTTGGGGCAAGAGGGAAGACTCAAGGTCTGAGTCTAGGTTTAGGGCCATTGAACTTTCTCACAAGAGGGTTGCGCCGTAAACTATCTGCTTGATTTTCTCCTCCAATTTTTAACTCTCTCCCCTTCAAAGAGCATGGCCAGTACTAGCAGCGAAGCTCCTCCCTCATCACCTGCTGAAACTCCAACCGTCAACAATTCTACCAAAACCAAATCCAACTTCTCAAAACGATCTTTCGCAGCAAACTTGAAGGCCAAGTTTTGCGTCTCCAAACCCAAACCGCTTGAGACCAACCACCACAATGCAGCTTCCACCAGTACTGCAACCACCAACAAAAATGACGACCATGGAGGAGCAGCTGTTTCCCTCTCTTCTAAAATGATTCGTAATGATTTCCTCGCCGTGGATTCGGCCTTTGCAGAGGCAAAGAAGTATATGGACCACATGAATGTGAAAATCAACCAGGCCCATGAGAAATTTGAGGAGCTACAAACATTAGGCAGCAGTCAGAGAGACTATGACGAACTCCGGAAGGACGTCATGAAGCTGAAGTTCCAGATCCCTTCGCATGGGAAAATCCGTTCTGCCGATTCCAACCGACGTCATAACCGGTGGCCTAATGTAAATGAGGCCGAGGATGGAATGTCGCACTTCTTCTACATGGAGCCAGAGGATACGCACACCACGCACACCGGTGATTTTGATGGCCTATTGGAAGCTTTCCATGACCTCTCCCGGCCATGGCAGCGATGTTTGTTATGTTTCTTCAAGTTCCCACCAGCGGCAATTATAAAGAGAACGACGATGATTTACCTGTGGATAGGCCTAGGCCTAGGATATACCTGGTTGTCCGCTTCCAATTATGTCAAAAAGATCTTTGATAAGGATGATTATGGCAATACAATCCTGATTCCTGAATGAGTTTGTTGAGAAGGGCTTCATCCAACCTATCTACCAAAATTGCTCCTTGGCGCCAGACAGTTGCAGAATGAGCATTTCTGTTCGTTCTGCTTTATACGAAGCAGCTAAAGCTAGTGGATTTACTTCAAAGGATAATCTTGATTTGGATCTTCAAAATGATAATCTTGGTTTGGATCTAGAAAATGATCGGGGTCATATATTGGGGCACGCATGTCTGATCAACGTTGGTGAAGCCGTTATTAATTGGGAGTCCGAAATATTTGATAATACCGAGAATATCAGATGTCTTTGTCTCGGAAGATGGCAGAGCTTGGCTACGCACCATATTGAACTAGCAGATGCCAAAATTCTCCATGGACTGAAGGATCTGAAGAGATTAACATTTCTTAGCCTTCGAGGAATTTCAATGATCATGGAGCTCCCCACGTCCATTTTAGAGCTCAAGAATTTGGTGATCTTAGATCTCCAAGCATGCCATAATCTTGAAGCGATTCCCGAGGATATCGGCTTGCTCGATAATTTGACACACTTGGACATGTCCAAGTGTTACTTTTTAGAACACATGCCCAAGAGTCTTGCTCAACTATCAAACCTCAAAGTCCTCAAGGGATTCTTAATTGGAGATTTCAACGACAACAAACAATCTTGTACTCTTCACGATTTGTCAAGACTGCGAAAGTTGAGAAAACTTAACATCTACGTAAGTGTGAAAGACTTTCGCAGATTGTGGGACTTTGAGGATTTACAAAATTTTAAAGGCTTGCAAAAGTTGACAATATCATGGGGAGGATGCTCTTTACTAGGTGGAAGCCGCAGACCAAGTCAAGAAGAAGCAAGCATGGAACTACTTAGACAAGGCCCTGTGATACTTCCTCCCAGATTGCAGAAACTAGACCTTCAGTGTTTCCCTACAGAGTGTTTAACTGATTGGTTGTGTCCTTCCGAAATATGGGGACTAAAGAAACTCTACATTAGTGGAGGGCAACTATGTGATCTAGGCCAAATTCTGGAAGATGCTGAGCAGCAGTATAAGTGTAACGTGGAGATATTGCGTTTGAAGTACTTGAGCAAATTAAAGATAAATTGGAGTGAACTGAAAATTTTATTTCCCAAGTTAATTTACCTGCACCAAGAAGAATGCCCCGAGTTAACTAACTTCCCGTGTGATGAGAGGGGTGTGTGGATGAACATGGAGGCCCCGCGTGATGAGAGGGGCATGTGGATGAACATGGAGGCCACTGATTCTCACATGCTGTTCCGGAAATACCTCAACCGCATGGAGGCTAATTATGATTGGATGATTGCTGATGGAAATGCCCTTCCTGATTCCACTCCCAATCTCCGCCCAGATGAATTATCTGGTTCGAGATGATCTTCAGTGGTTTTCGGACGACCACTCTTATTCAAATGTGGTATTTATCGTTTTTGTGCACATGCTTTTCTTCTTTCTGGTCATGCCGTAGTGCCAGTACACGTTATTTTAATGCTTCGGAATAGTATAGGTTGTGTACACGAATAAATGAATTTTTTTTTTTAATCTCAGAGAATAACACTTGTTTGTATTGACCTCCACAATACAAGTCCATTTATTGTATGTCCTTTTTTTGCTGTTTTCCGTTTGGGAAGATTCAAGCCTAGGAAAGATTAGTGAAGGAAAAATCTTGTCTGGCATTTGATTGAAGGCATTAGGACAGACACAACCACCACAAGCTTGTTTTTTAACCTACGTACTGAAGTTGGACGTTGGATTATAAAAGTTTACACACCCAAGTATGACTGTGCGCGCACACACGCAGAGAGAGAGAGAGAGAGAGAGAGAGAGAGAGATGCAATTCCAAATCCACGACTAACTTGAAATCCAACTGGTCATAGAAAAACATTCACTGTACTTGCAAAAAGTAACAAGCTAATTCGTGAAGTTACAATGGTGAACTGCATACCTAAAAGGGAAACGAACTATATTCACATTCTAGATTCAAAAAACCTGAGGGGCCTCATCTCTGCCCCTAACTTCTAGAACTAATTAACAAGAAAAAAGAACTCATAGGCCAAAAGTAAAGTAGGAAAAAGAAGATGAAAAACTGTCCTCCATTTACAGAAACAACGATGTCTCCTTGTTCTTCCTCTCTATGACTTGGATTACTTCGCAAATAAACTATTGCTACGTCTACTGAGCGGTATTTCCTCTTGTCAAATTAACACTACATAACTAATAAATATACGGATATTGCTCAAGGGTAATTTCTAAAGTCTTCAGTACCGTAATTACGGTAGGATGATTGCATTATGTATTTTCTTTTGTAGTGTTTTCTTCTTTCAGAAACAGTGCATCAGGTTGTGGCAAGTATTGAAATGAGTTAGAGATGAATCGAAGATGTTAAAGTGGAATTCTTTTGCGCTATAGCAATATTCAGAGGAGATTGATTATGCACAAACAAACTCACTAATTTATTCAATCACAACATCACTCTGTTCATCAATCTAGCTCACACAACACCCCTCTCTCTCTCGATCTCTCTCTGAATCTCACACTGAATTCACACACCATATGCAAACTACATAATACTACTACTACTACTACTACCACCACTACCACTACCACCACCACCACCACTACTACCACTACTACTACTACTACTACTACCACCACCACCACCACCACCACCACCACCCTAATTTTACAATCACAAACTCACAGCCAATCCTTCAAATCCTCATAACTTCAACCCAATGAAAATGACTTGGAATTACGATTTTAGTCTAGCATGCAATTCCCGGTTCGAAAAATAAAGTACTTCCAAGCATCATTTTTCAAATTTCTTTACACCAAATTAAAGTACTTCAAGAGCTCTTTCATATGGTGCAAAGAAATTTAAAAAATGATGCGCGTAATTAATTTATTTTTTGATTTCAAAATTGCACATCTTTCAGTAGTACAGGTCCAGCAATTTGGGACAAAGGGAATAAAATAATATCATGTCATGGATAACTTTATGCTATAAGTTGCTATAAAACACATATGGCTCTATTTTATGAGCTCTCTTCAGGTCCCGGAAAACTCAGGATTTCCTACGACCATATAAACTGGTTTCGTATTTACCACCAAAAAAAAAAGAAGGAAGCAAACTGGTCTTGTAATTAATATGTGCTACGAAGGGAGATTTGACACCTGAGGTTCAATAAATTTTTGAAAGTAGCTTCATCGAAATGCAGTTTATAACGCATGTAAGTTTTAGCTCACAGAGATTTCACAAATCATACAGGGAGAAAAATTCTTCAAGTTGGATTTCATTGACTACGAACTGCAATGATCGAATCACTACCTACGTTACTCATTACGTCTGCAAATTGATGGATCCAAAATGGCCTTGAGTGCCTATTATACACAAACTTCAAAATTTCATTTGTGGGCTTCTATAACTGTTTATACTCATTTTTTGCCAAAATTCAGAAAATCAATTTGTTTGTTAGAAAAAGGCCTTGAATGTGAAAATTTCACACTCCTAAGAATTGATACCTTTCTTAGGGTTACTTACAAACAGATCTGAGAACGATCAGGAGTTTAGACCTCACCTACTTCTGTGCATCTGATCGTAGACTAGCCTAGTTTCTCAAAAATAACGCACGGAAATCACAAAACCAGGGATGCAATGGGCCAGTTGGAAACCTCTCTCTCTCTCTCTCACAACTCTGTTATAATGATAACAATCAATCCATTAGCTTAAGCGGAACTCCTTAAACCATATATTTTGTTGCCTATAAAAAAAAAAAACTCTCCTCAAACCATATATTGTGGTTTTTTTTTGGGGAATTTAGATGCCAACCCCAAAAAGTAGGTTTGGACTTAATTTAGTCCTGACAAAAATATTCCTTCTTTATTTTAGTCCTTTTTTTAGACTTTTCATGTAATTTTATTATTTTGCCCATTCTTCTTAACTTTTTGTGTATATGTCCATTTTTAATAAAATTTATTTATTTAAAATCAGCTCCTAACCCATATTATTTTGGACAAAAATACTCTTGGCTATGAGAACTAGCAATTCTCATAGTCAATTAACATAATATTTCAGACAAAAAAATCCCCGCCAATTCACATATCCCGAGTTAACAAATTATTTTGGACAAAAATACTCCTGAACTATAACTATGAGAACTGAGGCTATAAGAGCTATATTTTTAGAATCAATTCTTGAATCATATTATTTCGGACAAAAATATCCTTACCTATGTGAATTGGCTATGAGAACTGCCAAGTCTCATAGTCAGTTCTATAAGAAATGCTCAGAACTGAGGGCTATGTGAATTGAGTTATGAGAACTGGTTATGTGAACTGTCAATTATCATAGTCAATTCTATGAGAACTGCCAGTTTTCATAGTCAGTCCTATGAGAATTGGCTATGAGAAGTGACTGTTTTCGTAGAGAACTGGTTTTGTGAATTGGTTATTAGAATTGGACTATGTGAACTGAAAAATACATAATTCACATAGTCTTACCACACACTAAAATACACAGTTCTCATAAAAATATATAGTTCTCATAAAAAATATATAGTTCTCATAGAAAATACATGGTTCTAATAGACAATTCTCATGGACAATGCACAGTTCTTATAAAAAATACACAATTCTCATGAACAACACACGGTTCTCATAAAAAATACACAGTTATCATAAAAAAATATACATACGAACAAAAATTGAACCAAAAAAAAAGTAATCAAAATCAAATATAATTATAAATGTTCTCATCTCCGTGTCTTAAAAAAGTAATCAAAGTAAAAAAGTAATAATTCACATAGGAAATAAATAGATTTAGAATTAAATTTTAACTGCCAAGTCTCATAATCAGTTTTATGAGAACTGCTCAGTTCTAATTGAGAATTGGTTATGTGAACTAAGTTATGAGAACTAAATATGTGAACTATTAATTCTCATAGTCAGTTCTATGAGAACTGCTTAATTCTCATAGAGAACTGGTTATGTGAACTGAGCTATAAGAGCTAACTATGTCAGCTGTCAATTCTCATAGTCAGTTCTATGAGAACTACCAATTTTCATAGTCAATTCTATGAGAATTGGATATGAGAACTGATTATTCTCATAGAGAACTAGCTTTGTAAACTGGTTATGAGAATTAGTTATATGAATAGAAAAATACACAGTTCGTATAGTCTTACCACACACTAAAATACACAGTTTTTATAAAAAAAACACGGTTCTAATAGACAGTTCTCATAGACAATATACAATTCTCATAGAAAAATACGCAGTTCTCATAGAAAATATACACAACTAGCTTTGTAAACTGGTTATGAGAATTAGTTATATGAACAGAAAAATACACAGTTCGTATAGTCTTACCACACACTAAAATACACAGTTTTCATAAAAAAAACACGGTTCTAATAGACAGTTCTCATAGACAATATACAATTCTCATAAAAAAATACGCAGTTCTCGTAGAAAATATACACAAGAACAAAAATTGTAAAATGTGTATTTTACTTCAATTGAAGTAATAATGCTGTGCAACATCCATAATTATCATCATCCTTTCCATTGTCATTGACTCACCAGAACTCATCTTACACACCAGATCACGAACCAAACTCCACAACATACACCACTAATATATTTTATATGCTCCATAAAATTTGCAGAGCAGCTCGCGAAAAAAACAAAGATTTCTTCGAACGAAATCTTTAGAATTAGATCTTTATTTCTTTCACCTGGTTGTGATCGAGAAACGTATGGAAGCTCTAATTTCTCAGCGCCAAGTAGAGGGAAGAGAGAGAGAGCGCGCGCATTGATTTTCCTTTCTTTTTTCTTTGCCTTTTTTATTCTGATTCCACAGTTGCCGTCGAAATCGCCGGAAACGAAGTCGTTGAAACTTCATCTAAGTTGTTGGTGAAGTCAAAATCACCGTACAAACCAAGGCAAAGAGATTTCGATGGCCAGCGAGTGCAGAAAAGGTTCAAAACAGTAGTTATGGAGCAGATCCAGAGGTTACAGAGCAAATCTACAGGTTTCACAGTGGCCTCAAGGTCATCGGTTGCTGATAACCAGTTTTCGGAGGTTGTTGGACACTCGTCGAAGGTCCGGCGAGGGTCGGCTATGGGTAAAAGGTGGTCGGCGGTGGTTGACAAGGGAGAGAGGCGTCAGAGTGAGATCAGAGAGGCGTAGATTGGAGTGAGATGAATTTGGTTGTAGTCTACTTGCAGAAAGAGGAAGGGACGAGAGAATAAGAGAACGGGGTAAAAAAGCCATTATACAACATATCCGAGCCCATTTAGGTTCGGTAAAATATTTCAGGGTTGGGATCAAACCGAATCCAAAAAAGAGGACCAGCCTCTAATTTTCTTTTTTTTTTTTTTGAATGAAAACGTTACTTGCAAACCAGAAATGATACTCTTACAGATTTTTTGTGCATGAATCGTGCACAGATTGTGATATGGGGTCCATTTCGGGTCCCACACAACGATCCAACCCGTTCATTAAATGCAAAATATTTTTTCAAAAGTCCCCACGAAAAACATTTCAATCCAATAACTATAGGTACTCGATCCAATCATCTAACTTTTCATTATCCTAAAATCCAAATAAAAAGATAGGTGATTGGATCGAGCCCTTATAAGTATCGGATTGAGTTGATTTTTGCAATGGACCTTTGAAAAAATATTTTACACTTAATGAACGGATCGGATCATTTGTGTGGAATTCGGAGTGGACCCCACACTGCAATCTGTGCATAATTGTTGTGTGAGTAGCATGAACAAATACAACAAAAATTACGAAAGAGAGAGGGAGAGAGAAGTGATCTTCAACTCTTTCTTTGAACTCTTGCAACGATTATGCTCCTCAAATGACGTCGTCGTCTCGGAGTAGGATCGAGGTGCTGAAATATTCCAATCTAAAATCGAGTTTCCTCTTACGCGGAAGGCGGCTGTGAGTTCTATGTCTACGACGGCGATGACTGCGGTGGTTCGTTCGGCTGGGTGGTGGGGCCGGCGGCGGGCACTACGGAGCGGAGGAGGTGGGGCTATGGGGGTGAAGGTGGAGGTGGGGTTCTAAGAAGAAAACGATCGGCGTATTTCAATCTAAACCGTGTACATTAGGGTATTTTTGGTAGTTTATTTAAAACTGGACTTATGTGGAATGGGCTTGACACGCAATAGACTCAGATGGGTAGGATGTGATAAAATAGGGCCGGCCAGAAAGAACCGAGTGAAACTCAAGAAGTTTTGTCGGTGGCTTGCCTTCCGGTGATTTTACTGGGAGCATGTCCAATTATCAGTGAATAAGAACTATCCCTAGTCCATGTTTAACGCTAATATAAATCTTGTGACGTCCCACTTTTTCAATTACAAAAAAAATAATAATAATATTTTTGACGCAAATAATTAAATCTTTCATTTTTCTTTTCAAACTTCTTGCTAAAAAAAAAAGGTTGGGCTGCTTATTTTTGGCATCAGTTACACGTATCGCTTAAATCCTAAGTTTGGTTAAATTAGGAATGGGTCCCCGCAAGTGATTAGTTAACGTAAAGAATAATAATATTGGGTCGATTGTGTAATTAGACTAGATAAGTGTTTAGTTTGAACGTGGGCAATTTATTAGGGTGAGGAAACGTTTGAGAAGTAGGGTTGTTTTATTCCAAAAAGTTGAGAACGAGAGGGAGGAAGAGAAAAGCGGCAGTTGGCTTCTGAAGAACTGGTAATCCTTTATACTGTATTTTATAAATTCCTTTTCTTTTCTTGGTATCGTTATAGGTTTGATTGGGGTTTTGTTGGTGGAGATCAGAGAGAGGTGGGTGCGTGTGTGGGGGCTGTGTATAGCCGTGGGTATTGGTGTGTGTGCCGTGTGTTAAGGCGAGTGGTGATGGTGGTATCTTTATTGTGGTGTTAATCCCGTAATAGAGTTAATTTGATTAGTAGAAGTCCTGGTAAGTTAGTCTAGTTTAGGGTTTAGGAATTCAATTACCAGTAACATATATACTCGTTAAACATTAACTAGTTACAGCGTAGGGGATCATTCAAGCACTCATAGTTCTATGTGTTTCTTTTATTTGCAATACAGACTAGTGGATTGTTATCAACGTCGTCACATTTGGTTGCATCCTTTCGGATTTAAGGTGAGTGGTTAAGCATGTGATCCCTTTCTTGGAATCCTCTTAAGCCTATTGATTCTTGACAGTTCGTTATTGGTTGTGATCTGATGATAATTATTCTTATTCGTTACTCTCATAATTATTGACAATTGACGTACCCTTTGGCATACAAGGTTAATTGAGAATATTTGTGATTGATCGATTGCCCTTACTTTTATTGTCGTCGATTTATTGACTCCATGATATTATTGTGACTATACAACGACGCGGGGAATAGTCCTGGCCGGTCAGGTGACTCCAGCTCGCCGTTGTTCTATTTGTGTTTGGGACCATGGACTATGTTTACATTTATTTAAGTCCAAGGAAAAGACCCGTGAGATATCGTGGTGACTTTGGCCGCTAGGGAAAAGACTTGTGAAATACCTTGTGACTCTAGTGCTCAATGGATAAGGAAAAGACTTGTGAAATACCCTGTGACCCTATTCCGGATCGGCTTAGGGAAAAGGTCCCAGGTGCCATCCTGTAGTGACTCTAAGTACGGTATTGGATCCAACGGGCTAAGCCCTAAGAAAATATTTGGCAGTTGATATTTGGTACTTGGTAATTGGAAGATATGGTTCCCACTTTGGTTTGGACTACCTCATTATTGTTGTTCCTCGTTCCGATATTGTTGAGCAGGCTGTTTGTATTAAATGGTTGTTATCATTGTTCGATTGTTGTTGTGATAATTCGTTATTCAGTCATTCATCTTTCGATATTATTTGCTGAGCCATTGACTTCGTTAGTTTGTTGGTATTATTCGTTGAACCTTCGACCTTCCTTAATTTGACACCATTTCTTTGGAACCCTCATTATCGTTCGTTCAAAAGTATGCCATTTTGTATTATTACCCTTAGCATGCTTAACTACTCACTGAGCTCGTTAGCTGACGGATTTATTCCATATTATTTTTCAGGTTAGTTCATGGAGCATTATAGTGGACTCTGTGGCGTTGTCGGGATCTTGTGTTTGGACCTCTAGAACGTCTGCATCTTTATTTATTTTCTATGGTCAAAAAGCTTCCGCACTTTTATTTATTAGCTTTCGCAATTTTATTTATTGCCAGTTCATTATGGAATTTGGAGTTGGAGAATATGAGATATTGTGTCATTTGCTTAAGAAAAATATTGGTTTAAGTTGCACATTTTTTTGTAATAAAATATCCAATTTTCCTAAATTGATTGTGAGTTGTTAAAATATTATTTTTAATTAGGCTTCGTGTCCCATGATTGCTTCATGGTACACGGCCGGTCATGCTCCAGGATTTGGGGCGTGACAAATCTTCACAATTCGTTAAAAGGGACTATTTTTATTACCTAACTTGAAAGCACGATCAAATGCTATAAATGCTACTTTGTTTGTATACCTAGACATTTTTAAAGAAAACTTCTCTGTTTTAATTATAATATATTAGTGTAAAAATTAGCAGAAGAAATTACAATAGGCATTGGAGCTAGCCCATACTTAAGTCCCTTGCATCCACGATGTCATCACTAATTAAGCTCCCGTCTTGATATTGTATAAATGCCGCATTATGACCTTATTAATTTAAATCTCTCTCTCTCTCTCTCTCTCTCTCTCTCTCTCTCTCTC
>BPLS01030885.1:0-14833 GCA_019656275.1 Rhododendron kiyosumense | reverse complement strand
CTCTCTCTCTCTCTCTCTCTCTCTCTCTCTCTCTCTCTCCTACATGTATATACAGTCGTACTCATTACTCTTTCTCTTGAATGATCCTTTTAAATCCTTTATTTGCTTGCTTTCACGATATACCTAAAAAGAAATAATTAGCCATTGAGGGAGGCTTGACAAGTTATATATGTAAGAGAAATACTCTACAAGAAAATTTCTACCTCGTAGAGTGCATGCACGTGCGTAATGTATAGCATGAATTAATTAGATGAGAATACTAGCTAGTCACCTAGCTAATTATACGTATACAACCTTAGTTAACCCACAGGAATTGGCGCAATCATAGTGTCACCTAGCAGTTACTAAATACGTGTCTCGAAATGCTTTTGTTCTAAGGTTCGATTCTCATCCACGTGCTATTAATTCTACAAATGTGGTATCCATTTTAAAATATGGAAGCATACAACCTTAGTTCTGGATATGTTAGAGCATCCGCAATGTAATAATCAAAAGTGAATAATCAAAACTTGTCACGTCAGTTTTTAATTATTCATTTAGAAGGTTGCTAAAGTTAGTAATATGAAATCCCACATTGTTACTTTTGATTATTCAAATGCCCAAATTTAATTATTGATTGAGAGGTTGTTAACTTTGATTATTACAATGTGAGCACTTTTTTAAGCACGCATTGCTAACTTTAACAATTTTTTGATTTTGATTATTACATTATGGATGCTCTTACAAGCTTAGGCTAGGGTTTGCCTGTGTCTACTCGATTGGTGGCTTGCCCTTCAACTCTCGTCTTTCAAAGACCATGGCCAGCAGTGAAGCCCCACCCTCGTCATCTCGAGAGACTCCAACCATCAACAGTTCTACAAAAACTAAATCCAAAATGATTCGTAATGATCTCCTCCTCATGGATTCAGCCTTTGCAGAGGCGAAGAAGTACATGGACCACATGAATGTGAAAATCAACCAGGCCCATGAGAAATTTGAGGAGCTACAAACATTAGGCGGTACTCAGGGAGACTTTGACAAACTTGGAAAGGACGTCATGAAGCTGAAGTTGCAGATCCCTTCGCATGTGAAAATCCGTTCTTCCAATTCCAATCCCCATCATAAGCGGTGGCCTAATATAAACGAGGCCGAGGATGGAATGACGCACTTCTTCTACAAGGAGCCACAGGTTTTGCACAATGATTACCTTGGTGGCCAATAAAAAGCTTCCTTTGAGGTCTCCGAGCCATTGCTTTTTTGTTTGTTATGTTTCTTCGCGTTCCCACCAGAGGCAACTATAAAGAAAAGGACGATGATTTATCTGTGGATAGGGCAGGGACTTATTTTGTGGCATCTACGGAGTAGAGGCTTGTGTCAAAGAGATTTTGATGCGATTATTCCGCACATAATAGAAGAGGATGTTGGCAATGAGATCTTTGATGGCTTATTGACCTTTTTGGTCCCCGAAGTATTTCCGTCGTGCCCCTTTGGTCCCCAATATTTCAATTGCTAACATTGCATCCTCCAAGTATCAATTTTGTATTTAAAAGGTCCCTACGGCTCACGCCGTTCCTTCCCTCCGTCAAAACCAAGGGCAAAGTTGGTATTTCACCTCAAAACGGTGTCGTTTGGGGACCAAATTGGCATGACGGAAATACTTTGGGGACCAAATTGGCAAGACAGAAATACTTTGGGGACCAAAAAAGTCAAAAAGCCGTTTCTTCCAACCAAAACGACACCGTTTTGAGGTGAAATACCAACTTTGCCCTTGGTTTTGACGGAGGGAAGGAACGGCGTGAACCGTAGGGACCTTTTAAATACAAAATTGATACTTGGGGGATGCAATGTTAGCAATTGAAATATTGGGGACCAAAGGGGCACGGCGGAAATACTTCGGGGACCAAAAAGGTAAATAAGCCGATCTTTGATGCGCTTATTGCAAAGGGCCTCATTGAGCCTGTCTACCAAAATTGCCCCTAGGGCCAAACACTTGCAGGATGAGCCATTCTGTTCGTGCTTCTTTTTACAAAGAAGCTAAATTTAGAGGATTTACTTCAAATGATTCTCTTGATCTGGATCCAGGATTCGTTTGTAGAGGTCTAAAAGCGCGCCCATGTCTGATCAATGTTGGTGAGGCCATTATTAATTGCAGGCCTGAAATATTTGAGAATCTGAAATTTATTCGAAGTCTTTATCTCGGAAGGTGGCAGAGCTCAGCTACGCACCACATTGAACTAGCTGACACCAAAATCCTTCATGGACTGAAGAATCTGTGTTGGCTAGAATTTCTTAGCCTTCGAGGAATTTCTATGATTACGGAGCTTCCAACAATCATTTTAGAGTTCAAACTTTTGAAGATCTTAGATCTACAAGCTTGTCATCATCT
Source organism: Rhododendron kiyosumense (assembly GCA_019656275.1). Classification (NCBI taxonomy): domain Eukaryota; kingdom Viridiplantae; phylum Streptophyta; class Magnoliopsida; order Ericales; family Ericaceae; genus Rhododendron; species Rhododendron kiyosumense. The sequence goes on along the minus strand of BPLS01030885.1, from coordinate 12,468 downwards.
CGAGGCGATTCCTAACAACATTAGTTTGCTCAATAGTTTGACACATTTGGACATGTCCGAGTGTTACTTTTTAGAACACATGCCCAAGAGTCTTGCTCAACTATCAAACCTCCAAGTCCTTAAGGGATTCTTGATCGGAGACTTCAACAACAACAAACAATCTTGTACCCTGCGCGATTTGTCAAGACTACTGAAGTTGAGAAAACTTAACATCTACATAAAAGTGAAAAGGTTTCTCAGACTGCAGGGCTTGGAGTATTTAGAAAGGTTTGAAGACCTGCAAAAGTTGACTATATCATGGGGAGGATGCTCTTTACAAGCTCAAGCTGAAAACGTAGCCGAAGCATTTCACTTTGCTACACTTCCTCCCAAACTGCAGAAACTAGATCTTCAATGTTTTCCTATGATGAGTCTACCCAATTGGCCAATGCCGGGCAAACTCAAGGAACTAAAGAAACTCTATATTAGAGGAGGGAAACTATGTGATCTAGGCCAATTTCAGAAACGTCAAGGAGAGCAGTGGACCGTGGAGATATTGCATTTGAAGTACTTGAGCCAATTAGAGATAGATTGGAGAGGGTTGAGGATATTATTTCCCAAGTTAATTTATTTGCACCAAGTAGAATGCCCCAAGTTTACTAACTCCCCGTGTGATGAGAGGGGTGTGTGGATGGAAAATAAGGCCATTGATACTCATGAGCAGCTGAAGTACCTCAGAACCAGTGGCATGATCAGTCCAAGTTCTATGTTCGGCTCTGGTTCAACCTCAGCTTTTTATGCACATGCTTATTACTCTAACAACCCATACTTCACCTAAAACAAAATGTAATACCAAAGCATGGTGTTTATTATTTTCTTATGAAATATGTGAAATTTTGGTTATGAAAATGATGAAGATAGTAATGGATATTTATTCTTGTTTTTTCCCTAAAAACTGTCGTCACCGTTATTGGTTGCTCAACGAACTTTCTCAGATGATGAAAGCTGAGGTTTCCAACATCTGTTTGAGCACATTAATATATCTCATGCATGTATCCTTTGAAACCTAGCTAGTGGAATACAACGATACGTTACTCCATACGGCTACCAACCTGCTTCTTTTCATTGGAGATGAAAACCACATACAGGTCAGATTCCTATACTTCAGCTACCCTACCCCACTCGTGCATAGCCTTTCGCAAAGCAAATATACATTCTGGGAAACAGAAGGTGAAAGCAAAAAATTACAGCGGAAATCATGGAAATTAAGAAAAACAATGGGAGTACAAGGGAAAGCTAACCAACCAAATAAGAAGCAAAAAATTCACGAATTATTTGGCGACATGCATTCTTGCGATTCCAGAAGGAAAAAGTCATTTTTTTAGTTTAGCTTGGAAATTAGCCATTTGTTGCACGGCAAAGCTATTGAAGTGAGGGTCTTGGATCATTTTTGTTTTAGCTTATAAACTTCATATTACTTTGATATCTAGGGGATCTGGAACTTCGCTTCACACCCTCCCTCACATGCAATGTGATCACTCGGCAGCGTATGCAGGCAAGAGACACGTACCCTACCTATCTCTAGTACCTACCTCTGATTCTATGTTATAGTACGATTTTGGCACTGCAAAAAAAAACATTAATAACAGCAAAAGTTTTAGTGGCGTTTTTGCAAACGCCAAGGATGCTAAAGTTGGCTTAGGTTTTTGGCGTTCAAGAAAAGTCGCAAATAACCTATTGCGGCGTTTTTCAAAAACGCCGGTAGAAGTCCCAGAATTAATCTAGCTATTTTGAATATATTTTCTAGACAACGTACGCTTTTGAAAAATGAAACACCGGCTATACTAGTGTCGGAAAAACCATTTTTTCTTGTAGTGTGGGTAGAACTCAACCCCAAAAAATAGTTATTCAAGTGAGGGTGCCTCATGCTTATATACTTTATATTACTTTGGTTAACCAGAAGATGTGAGACGAAGTCTCACACCATTAACCAAAAAAGATAGAATACTATAGTTCATGCAGGTGCAAAAAAAACTTTTGCCTTGTCTTTAACTTGGAAAATATGTTAGAACTACAGATAATGACTCTTCATCTTTGATACAGCTAATTCTTTTATACACTAATTTTTAAATATCTCAAACACGTCCATTGAATCCACAAAGTGTGGAAACCCAAAATATATGAACTATGAAGGGAGCTACTCCTTCAGTCCCCCTTTTTTTTTCATATTTCCATTTAATGTCTTAGTCGACAAATTTTCACTTTTTACCCATTACTATGCAATTCAATATAAAAACGAACAATCCTCTCAAATTACAATATGGATACTCCACTATAATCATTCAAAGGTGCCTTTTGTCAGGGCTAAAAGGGCTACCGAGGGCATAAGACTCCCGCCACTGTAAGGTCGGGTAAGGGTTTCATATATGAAGCCTTACATGCGAGCAATGTGACTCGAATCCTAGACCACAAGATCACATTGGGGCGATCTCATCATTGTGCTCAAGCCGTCCCATTTCTATCAATTTTATCTAGTTACACTTATGAAACGTGTTTACGAACGGATTTCTTTCTTTGGATAAAATTAACATGGTTCTTTGCCTCTTTCCACTCCCTGATCTCTTTTCAGATTCTTTGCCGTGCTTTAGGAACAACCTAGTCGGAACAAGAAGGCGTATAGGCTCAACAATCTGTTTGCTCTTTAATTTCTTTTACCTTTTGTAAGCTTGAATTGTTTAATTTAATTTTAGCTTTGTACTTTAGAATCCTTTGGTTTGAAGTCCTGTGCACAGAACGTGTGTGGTTGGAGCCTTAGTCACATGATCCTTTAAAAAGTTTCGCGCTCTCACTCTCAATCCTTACACTACGCTTGCACTTTCGATCCCCTCCCTCACTGATATTAGTAGTTTGAGATGTAGTAATTTAAAGACGTTTTCACACTTTGCACAAGCTTTGACGACTGCTTTTTCAATTTTTGTAGCCCGCGAACTCTCTCTTCATTTCTATTCTAAGAGGTTTTTTTTGTTGCTACATTTTACATCACGTAGTTCAGCTAAAACTCTTCTTCAAGTTACCGGTTGAGCGAGAAGGATGACCTCCTTTCCCAAGAAAAAGGATTCTTCAGCTTCAAACCATTCCAAATGAGATTGATCCGGTCGGAGTGTAGAGAATCTGCTCAAAAAGTAAAGGCGAAAGGTCGTTGGATTTTGCCAGACATGACCATCCATGATCCAACTCAGGCATTAGTCCCACATTCTTCAATTATCTGCAACAAATCAAACATACTCTGATTTTCACTCGACTGATATTACGAAGAGACTGAAAGAAGCTAGGAATCTAATGCGAAGCAAGTGTGAGGTAGCAGAGATTCCAAAACCAAGAATCAAGAAAACTCATGAGAGGGAAAGAGAGGAGAGAATTTGTTCTCGTAATCGCTCTGCTTTGCTTTGAGGATGAGAGAGAGAAGAAGAAAACCAAACCACAATTATTCACTCAATCTGTCTTTCTCTCACTCTCCATATTGCCAGCTCTCAAACTCTCCTCCTCCCTTTCCTTCTCTCTCTCCACGCCTGGCCTCATCATCATTGCCTTACAGAGATCTCACAAGGTACGTCAATCCTCCCTTCAGTTGATTATTTGAGATATCTTGATTCTGGTCTCTTTTGATTCTCTGGATTTCAATTTGGCTGTAAGATTGAAATTTCCTATGTTGATCCGAGCTAGATTGTCGAATTTTCCTCGATCAAGAGTAACAATTAGATAAATATCTGTTTGTTTTTTCTGTTTCCTTTCGAAGAGCATGGTAATTACTAGGAGTGAAGCCCCTCCCGCATCAACTAGTGAGACTCCAATCATCAACGATTCTACCAAATCCAAGTGCTCAATACGGTCTTTGGTAGCCAATTTCAAGGCCAATTTTTGTGTCTCTAAACCCAAACCGCTTGAGAACGACCACCACAATGCAGCTTCGAGCAGTGCAACCACCAACAAAAATGAAGACCACGGTGGAGCTCTTTCCCTCTCTTCTAAAATGATCCGTAATCATCTCGTCCACGTGGATTCGGCCTTTGAAGAAGCGAAAAAGTACATGGACCACGGTGGAGCTCTTTTCCTCTCTTCTAACACGATCCGTAATAATCTCCTCCTCGTGGATTCGGCGGCCTTTGCAGAGGCGAAGAAGTACATGGACCACCTGAATGTTAAGATCAACAAGGCCCGCAAGAAATTTGAGGAGCTACAGACATTGGGCGGCAGTCTGAGAGACTTTGACGAACTCCGAAAGGACGTCGTGAAGCTGAGGTTGCAGATCTCTTCGCACGTGAAAGTCCGTTCTGCCGATTCCAACCCGCATCGTAAGCGGTGGCCTAATATAAATGAGGCCGAGGATGGAATGTCTCACTTCTTCTACAAGGAGCCACGGGTTACGCACACTGGTGATTTTGATGGCCCAATATTTAGAATTTTCTTTTACCTCAGTGAGGAATTGCAGTGTTGTTTGCTATATTTCTTCAAGTTCCCACCAGAGGCAACCATAAAGAGAACGACGATGATTTACCTGTGGATGGGAATCGTAGGAAACCAGTGGTTCAACTGGACGATCATTTCCAGCTATGATGATTTCAATAGGATCTTTGATGAGCTTGTTGAGGATCGCTTCATCCAACCTATCTACCAAAATTGCTCCTTGGTGCCAGACAGTTGCAGAATGAGCATTTCTGTTCGTTCTGCTTTATACGAAGAAGCTAAAGCTAGGGGATTTACTTCAAAGGATAATCTTGATTTGGATCTTCAAAATCATCAGGGTCATCGATTGGGGCATACATGTCTGATCAACGTTGGTGAGGCCATTATTAACTGGGAGCCCGAAATATTTGATAATATCGAGAATATCAAATCTCTTTATCTCGGAAGGTGGCAGAGCTCGGCTACGCACCACATTGAACTAGCAGACGCCAAAATACTCCATAGACTGAAGGATCTGAAGAGCTTAACGTTTCTAAGCCTTCGAGGAATTTCGATGATCACAGAGCTCCCCTCGTCCATTTTAGAGCTCAAGAATTTGGAGATCTTAGATCTCCGAGCATGTCATAATCTTGAGGTGATTCCTAACAATATCGGTTTGCTCAAGAAGCTGACACACTTGGACATGTCCGAGTGTTACTTTTTAGAGCACATGCCCGAGAGTCTTGCTGAACTATCAAACCTTAAAGTCCTTAAGGGATTCTTGATTGGAGATTTTAAGAACAACAAACAATCGTGTATTCTTTCCGATTTGTCAAGACTATGGAGTTTGAGAAAACTTAACATCTACGTAAGTGTGAAAGACTTTCACAAATTGTGGGACCTTGATGATTTAGGAAGATTTATATCCCTGGAAAAGTTGACAATATCATGGGGAGGATGCTCTTTACATGGTGAAAGCCGCAGACAAAGTCAAGAAGAAGCAAGCATGGAACTACTCAGATAGGACCCTCTGACACTTCCTCCCAGATTGCAGAAACTAGACCTTCAGGGTTTCCCTATAGAGCATCTAACTGATTGTTTAAGGCCTGAAGAAATAAAGGGACTAAATAAACTCTGCATTAGAGGAGGGCAACTATGTGATCTAGGCCAATCACGGAAACACCAAGGGGAGCAGTGGAACGTGGATATATTGCATTTGAAGTACTTGAGCAAATTAGAGATAGATTGGAGCGAGTTGAGGATATTATTTCCCAAGTTAATTTACTTGCACCAAGAAGAATGCCCCAAGTTAACTAACTTCCTGTGTGATGAGAGGGGCGTGGGGATGAACATGGAGGCCGTTGATTCAAACATGCAGTTGCAGAAATACCTCAAAACCAGCGGCAGGATCAACTCAAGCTCAGGATGCCCCAAGTTAAGGGAGAGTCAAGTATTGGCTGTAACTTACTCCTAAGTGGAGCCTCCCCAAGCAAGGTAGGTTCTCCCATGGCTTTTTTTATCCTGTTTTTTTTTTTTTTTTCTTGTTCTTCATCTCTATTACTTAGATTATTTTGGCAAAGGAACTATTGCTACCTAGAATATGTACTTATGTTAATTAATTCTCCTATTCAGTTCAATGAGTGATATTTCCTCTTGTTAAATTAATTTTATATAACTAGTATGGATATTGCTCAAGGGTTATTTGTCTAAGTCTTCGCCGTAATCACTGTAAGATTGCATTTGAGAAAGCTTTAAGTACGTATTTTCTTTTGTAGTGTTTTCTTTTTTTAAGAAACAGTGCATGAGGTTGTGGTAAGTATTGAAATGAGTTAGAGATGATCAATTGAAGATGTTAAAGTGGAATTCTTTTGCGCTAAAGCATTCAGTGAGATTATATATATGCACAAACAAACTCACTAATTAATTCAATTACAATGTATGGACAAACAAACTCGCACTCATCACAATGTATGGCCAATAGGCCCGTCGACAAGAACTGAAACCAAAAGCTAGATGTACTTTTCGACTTCTGTCAAAAGACATAAACAAGGCAACAGCCAATAGTAGGGGTGTCCAAGAAAAACCGAGAACCGTGAAACCGGTCCGGACCGATCCGATCCGTACTTTTTGGATTTTGTCCGTGGATTAATGGTCCGGACACGGATTTGAAAATTAAGAAACCGTGAGATATGGATTAGGATTGGATTTTCATTTCAAAACCGTGGATTAACCGAACCGAACCGTGAGATATTTAAAAAATAAAAATATAGATATGTGTGTGTAATATATATAAATAATTATAATTTTACTAATTTGCTTGTTTGTTTTGAGAAACTAATTTGCTATTTTTTGTTTCGTTTTTATGAGATCTAATAAGTAGATCATGCTTGACCAGAATTTGTGTACTTTGGATAATGTTTAGTTTTATTTGGTTGCTGCTTTGCTGCCTTTATCATGTTTATTGCCTTAATGCCTTTACTGCCTTTACAATTTGGACAATATTTATAGAAATTAGTGTTTGCATTTTTATTTGGAATATGATTATGGTGATAGGATTATCTTATTTTTTTGGAAGGAAATCCGTGGATAAAACAGGAACCGAACCGTGAGACTTTTGGATTAGGATTGGATTTTATTTTCTAAAAACCGTGAGATACGGATTAGGATTGGATTCATACGAATCCGATCCAATCCGAACCGTGGACAGCCCTAGCCAATAGCATTATAGTTGGGGTAAATAGTCCTTTCGTTGAGGCCCATGGACCGAATAATCGTCCGTCGTCTCCCTCTTTATATATACTAGCAATAGGTTTAAAATTAGCCAAAATAGGTTTGTAATTTTCTTGTTGCTGTTCATTTGTGTCCATCAATATATTTGCGTAGTCATGCTAAGGTAGGATTCGTCTAAATGCAAAGTTCATTCATTTGCAAGAGCTCGTTTTCAAGAAAAAAATAAAACCAATAACCAAAATAAATCCTTTTTGTCGTTATGTTATATCAAAAACAATATGTACTCGCCGATAAATAAATAAAATGTACTCAGCAAAATGTGATAAATTCTTAACATAACACATCAATCAACCAACAGCAAAAGAATTGCATGTGAAGTCTCCAAACTATATTCTCTTCTTTTTTTTTTCGTTAATCCTAATCTAATTTATCCTGGGGAACTTAGGGAGGGGTGCTTACAGGACGCGAAATACCTCGTGCCACTGTGTCGGTATTATGAGTGAATTCTCAAACTAAAACCTGGGGATAAAGAAATTAACGTAGTCTCTAAAACAGAACTAAATACTGATAAATGGACACAGATACAACATAAAAACAACAATTATTCAAATCGTGCTCAATAATGTTTTTGAAAGAAATTTCACACCAAAGAAAATCCGCAGTTCTGTAGAGGGGGGAAATTGAAAACTTTTAAATAGATTTGGAATATACAGAATACATCGTGTCAATTTCAGTGAAGACTGACTTTTGGGGTAAGTGGGAAGACTAAGGTCTAAGTCATGGTTTAGGGCCATTGAAATTTCAACTTTGGTGAAAAATGAGGGCTGCCCGTGGATCAGTTCGGTTCTCAATCCAATCCGTTTGTGGCGGATTGTCATTGTCTTCATTCACTACCCATCCGTGAGTGTTGTTTGGTTGGATCGGTTTGAATGCGGTTTGGGCGAATTTGAGCCTGCAATTCATTTTTTTTTATATGTTCCAAAAAATTGAAAAATAACCCATTCTTCAAATTTTCACTAACGGAACTTTGAAAAGCTTATTGCCACAAGTAACGATCTTGATACAACATGTAATCATCCCAACTATTTCTCTCTCCTCTACACCATCTTCACCCACCGTCACCGTCTCTACATGTAACAAAGATGAACCAAATAAACACAGTCAAAATGGCTCGTTACAAAACATTCGAGGAGAGAGAGAGAGAGGCATAAGTCGGACCGTCAAAGTAAGTGTGTGAGACAGAGTTAGGTTGGGGTTTTGTTTTAAATTTGTGTTTACGCGTTTTTTTTTTTTTTTTTTGGACGGATTGGTTTGGATTGAACCGGACCCGATCCACCAAATTGGGTGTATTTGGATCCACTTCCACCCGTCGCATACATTGATTTGGTTCGAGGACGGATCAATTTAGTCGGTTTCAACGGTTCGTTTGATCCACAGTAGCCCTCTGCAGTATACATCATTTCAATTTCAGGGAAGACTGACTGGGGACAAGTGGAGCTCTTTTCCTCTCTTCTAACATGATCCGTAATAATCTCCTCCTCGCGGATTCGGCAGCCTTTGCAGAGGCGAAGAAGTACATGGACCACCTGAATGTTAAGATCAAAATGGCCCGCGAGAAATTTGAGGAGCTACAGACATTGGGCGGCAGTCTGAGAGACTTCGACGAACTCCGAAAGGACGTCGCGAAGCTGAGGTTGCAGATCTCTTCGCACGTGAAAGTCCGTTCTGCCGATTCCAACCCGCATCGTAAGCGGTGGCCTAATATAAATGAGTCCGAGGATGGAATGTCTCACTTCTTCTACAAGGAGCCACGGGTTACGCACACTAGTGATTTTGATGGCCGAATATTGAAAGCTTTCCATGACCTCATTGAGAAATTGCAGAGTTGTTTGCTATGTTTCTTCAAGTTCCCACCAGAGGCAACCATAAAGAGAACGACGATGATTTTGTTGGAAATTTACAGAATTTCGGGTGTATGGAACCGGGATTCTGGAGGGTCTTCCGAGGCAACCAGTCTCGGGTTCGTTGAACCTGGACGCAATCAATAGACGTATTGAATGTAGGAAATCTGTAACTCCCGTAACCTCCCTCATGATGGTGATTCATTCTGGTAACCTCCATATTCATTTCAAGAATTCATTGGCAGAATTCAATGGCCTGTTGATTGCAGCATTGAACCTCCTCTGCCTCCTTCACCCTATAAAAGGGAGGCTCACGTTTTGGAACAGATCAACAAAAAAAAAAGAGAGCACTCAAATACCTTCCACTGGAAATTCGTTCTTGAGAGAGAGAGGCAGGCGATAGTCAGTTCGCCAAGGCGGTCGACGGCGGTGTTCCGGTGGCTTGCGGTTTAGCAGAGCCAACCCTGGGAGAAAGGCGCCGACACAACCTACTAACACCCACGGTAGGCGGCGAATATTTCTTAAGGAGACCGTGGTACCACACGGGACTCGGTTCGATTCTTGAATTCTGTTCATACCTGTTCTTTGTAATTCTGTTTGTAATTGTATATCGTTTCAATTATGTAATTGTCGAAGTATTAATGAAACTGTTATCTGGAATTTTATGTTATTGCCGAGATTTTTCCGAACAGATTTACCTGTGGATAGGAATCATAGGATACAACAGGAGGTTCCTTCAGTCCATATCCAGTTATGAATATTTCAATGGGATCTTTGATTTTTTTAATGGTATCTTTGCTGAGTTTGTTGAGAAGGGCTTCATCCAACCTATCTACCAAAATTGCTCCTTGGTGCCAGACAGTTGCAGAATGAGCCTTTCTGTTCGTTCTGCTTTATACGAACCAGCTAAAGCTGGTGGATTTACTTCAAATGATAATCTTGATTTGGATCTTCCAAATGATCGGGGTTATCGATTGGGCCATACATGTCTAATCAACGCTGGTGAGGCAATTATTAACTGGGAGCCCGAAATGTTTGATAATATTGAGAATATCAAATGTCTTTATCTTGGAAGGTGGCAGAGCTCAACTACACACCACATTGAACTAGCAGACGTCAAAATTCTCCATGGACTGAAGGATCTGAAGAGCTTAACGTTTCTTAGCCTTCGAGGAATTTCGATGATCACGGAGCTTCCCACATCCATTTTAGAGCTCAAAAATTTGGAGATCTTAGATCTCCAAGCATGTCATAATCTTGAGGCGATTCCTGATGATATCGGTTTGCTCAAGAATAATTTGACACACTTGGACATGTTCGAGTGTTACTTTTTAGAACACATGCCCGAGAGTCTTGCTCAACTATCAAACCTTGTAGTTCTTAAAGGATTCTTCATTGGAGATTTCAACAACAACAAACAATCGTGTACCCTTCACGATTTGTCAAGACTGTGGAATTTGAAAAAACTTAACATCTACATAAGTGTGAAAGTTCACATACTGTGGGACCTTGATGATTTACATGAATTTAGAAAGCTGGAAAAGTTGGCAATATCATGGGGAGGATGCTCTTTACATGGTGAAAGCCACAAACAAAGTCAAGAAGAAGCACGCATGGAACTACTCAAACGGGGCCCTGTGACACTTCCTCCTAGATTGCAGAAACTAGACCTACAGTGTTTCCCTACAGAGTGTCTAACCGATTGGCTGAGGCCTGCCAATATAAAGGGACTAAATAAACTCTACATTAGAGGAGGGCAACTATGTGATCTAGGCCGAATTCCGAAACGTGAATGGGAGCAGCGATACATTAGAGAAGGGCAACTATGTGATCTAGGCCAAATTCCAAAACGTGAATGGGAGCAGCGGGAGCAGCGATGGAATGTGAAGATATTGCGTTTGAAGTACTTGAGTAAATTAAAGATAGATTGGAGCGAACTAAGGATATTATTTCCCAAGTTAAATTACTTGCACCAAGAGGAATGCCCCAAGTTAACTAACTTCCCGTGTGATGAGAGGGGCATGATCAACCCAATTTCTATGTTAAGCTTTGGTCCAATTCCAATCTTAGGTGGTGAGCTAGCCCAGTGTAGGTTCTCCCATGGCTTCTTTATCCTGGACTGGTATTTGTCTTCTTGTTCTTCCTCTGTGTAATCTTAGATTACTTTGCAAATAAACTATTGCTACGTACCTAGAATACGTACTCATAATGGTTTTTTATCCCATACAATGAGTGGTATTTCCTCTTGTTAAATTAACTCTATATAACTAGTACTCCGTATTATATGGATATTGCTCAAGGGTAATTATTGAAATGAGTTAGAGATGAATTGAAGATGTTAAAGTGGAATTCTTTTGCGCTATAGCAATATTCAGAGAGATTGATTATGCACAAACAAACTCACTAATTTATTCAATCACAACATCACACTGTTCATCAATCTAGCTCACACCTTAGCCTTCTCTCCCATATTCAGAGAGATTGATTATGCACAAACAAACTCACTAGAATCTCACACTGAATTCACACACCATATGCAAACTACATACAGATTTATACTACTACAAGCCTAATTTTACAATCACAAACTCACAGCCAACCCATCAAATCCTCACAACTTCTACCCAATGAAAATGACTTAGAATTACGATTTTAGTCCAGTGTGTCATTTTTGGTTCAAAAAATAAAGTACTTCCAAGCATCATTTTTCAAATTTCTTTACACCAAATTAAAGTACTTTAAGAGCTCTTTAATATGGTGCAAGTCTTTTAGGACAGGTCCAACAATTTGAGACAAAGGGAGTAAAATAATAGTATCATGTTATGGATAACTTTATGCTATAAGTTCACATATGGCTCTATTTTATGAGCTCCCTTCGATTCCCGAAAAACTCAGGGACTTCCCTACGACCATATAAACTGGTTTCGTATTTACCACCCAAAAAAATTAAGAAGCAAACTGGTCTTGTAAATATGTGCTACGAAGGGAGATTTGACAGTTGACACCTGAGGTACAATCAATTTGGAAAGTAGGCTGTAGCTTCATCGAAATGAAGTTTATAACACGTCTCACAGAGATTTCACAAATCATCCAGGGAGAAAAATTCTTCTAGTTGGGTTTCATTGACCACAATGCCAAGTTTATGACTACGAACTGCAATGATCGAATCACTACCTACATTACTCACTACGTCTGCAGCAATCATCTCCATGTACTCGTTTAGGTTGTGCACAGTTCCATCTGCAAAAGCATAGGAGAAATTAGCAGGAGTAGAAAGCATGTCACTGCAAAATTGCACTACTGAGTAAGAAAGCCAGTATCTCTTTAGAGACCGAAATCGCACTACAGCCAAACAGCAAAGTATGTTAAGATCGCATGACAATCTTTTTTCCGAGGAATAACTCCGGTTGCTAAT
>BPLS01030884.1:0-17122 GCA_019656275.1 Rhododendron kiyosumense | reverse complement strand
GTTATCCACGGCTGATAGACTTGTTCTCTTTGGTCTTAACCTCTCCCCCCAATGTAGCCTGTGTCAGGGGTTGGAAAGTCATGACCATCTTTTCTTTAGTTGCCCGTACTCTTTATTGGTATGGGGAGCCATTCAGACCAAGCTTCATGTGTCTTGGCACAGTAGGTCTTGGGATGATTGGGTCACGTTTCTATCAGGTGTCAAGGGTAAGTCCCTCAGGGCTGTCATCACTAAACTTGCTTTTGCAGTGACCATATATCATATTTGGATTGAAAGGAATGTACGAAAGTTCCAAAACCTCTCCTGTACATGGGAGGCAGTTGTTCACAAAATTTGCTCCATGGTTAGGAATAGACTCTCATCCCTCTCTAGAATGCCTCGTTCACAAGAAGCATGGATAGTAAATGAGTGGAATGTTGCTGGTACATGATTATGATCTGCATTAGTTTTCCATTTTTCTAACTTCTCATTTTCCTAGCTGACAGGATGTGCATGGAAGGTTCCATATTCGTTTTATTTGAGAACGTCTCTAATACTTCTACATACAAGGTTATTATCTTAAACTCATTGCTAGCACTATTGGTTATCTGTTACATTGTGTGTTCCAGCATATGTGTGACCCCGTGAGGTGTGTGCTTGAGCCCCTACCTTCTTTTTGGAGTGGAGGTAATATCTAGTGGGAGTCTTATTGTGAGGGAGAGTTGAGGGAGTTCGAGCCCCCTGTTTGCTGTAGTTTGCTGGTGGTTTAGGTTTCGAGGGAGTATCGGTGTTAGCAGTTCATATAGCTACAGACTCTTGTAATTCCTTGTCTTGCATCCTATTTGTAGACAGTGTGTGGCTTTGACCTTTTGTCTCTTAAATGGTCTTAACTACTTTTCTTGTGCTCTATGTTGTACTGTGCATTCAGCTCGGGATATGAAGGTTTTCCATCTTAGCTTTATATTCCTTGTTTGTTGTTGATTCTAAGTTGTAAGAATGCTTTGATATTCCTTATCTCTGTAAGAATGTTTTTCGTAAGAGGTTTTCACTTTTATGTATGCCTAACCTTCAGGGGCTGTCGTTGGGATCTCCCTTCGCAGAGGGGGAAGTCCTCTGCATTTTGTTCCATCTTGTTTCTTCTGTTGGGTTGCGGCTATATGGTGGCCGTTATAGCCAAATTTTCCCAATAATGCTATTATGTTATGCCTTTAGGTCTATTCTCTGTATTTGCTGAAGCTGGCATCTCTTGTTGCCCATGTTTTGTGGTGTTGCACTTTGGATACCTGCTGCTGTCTATGATACATTGTTGAGGGCATCTATTGTTGCCCATTCTCTGTTCTGTTATGCTTCCTACCTAGCATGGCTACTGTCCAGCTTCTCTGTTCTGTTATGCTTGCTGCTGCTGCTGTATTTTATGACACGGAGCAGCAGAGACCAGCTGCTTTGCAGCTCTACTGGACCATGCACCTGCCCCTTTTGTTCCCTGATTGGGGACTGCTGCTACTGTTGACCGCTGCTACTGCTGCTGTATGTTGCTATTATGCTGCTGCTGCAAACAACAAGGAGCAGCAGTGACCAGCTGCTCTGCAGCTCTGCTTAGACACACGGCTGCTCCTTCTAACATAACAGCATTGCTGAACGGTGCTGCGGCTGTTTTGGTACTGCTGCTGCTGTCTGCCGCTGCTGTTATTGCTGAACATGGCTGTTAGCTGCTGCTGCTTGTTGCAGCCCACCAGCTGGTCACGGCTAAATGCAGCTCAGCTGCCCTTCTGTTTTCTGTTTTAAGCCTCAGTAATATTGCATAGTGGCTGCTACTGGTTTGCCACATGTTAAATGTTTGGACTGACTCAAGTTGCTATCTAATTACTTTACCTTTTGTCAACATTGTAAGGTTGCTAGGGTGCACAATGTGTATTCCTTTTCTCTCTGTTTTGTATCCCTCTATCAGATGGGTAGGAAACAGGTGGTTCAATTACGTTTAGACCTATGTAGCCGTTTGGCATAGGTTCTTGGTTTCTTTTACCTTTTCTTTCTTTTTTCCTTTGTCATCCTGGGGTATGCCCCTTGTAGGCTGTACATTCGATTAGCCTCTTTTTAATTTCAAGCTGATTTACCCAAAAAAAACAATCTAGTATAACAGCAGGAGCACCAAGTTGTTACCAACTGTACAGCAGCAGAACAACGGTAAAACAATAACAGAACAGCAATAGGTGTGGCATAACAGCCCATTTGTGACAGCAAATGAGTCAAAAGGAGCTACAATTGTGAAAAGTAAAGCCGTAGCAGTACCCATGGCTGGACTGCAGCATCACGTCTCGGTTCATCAACAAAATAGCAGCCTTAGCAGCTACAACACAGTACAGCAACGGCAGCAGCAGCATAGCAGCAAATGGAGAATACATCCAGCAGTATTACTCTTATATAAACCGAACATCGGCTGAATTAATTAGGAAGAAGGAAAATTTCAATCAAACAGATTATTATTATAAAAAGAATTTATGAGATTCAAGGAATAGATTGGTCGTGGTGTCTGCGTTGACTATTTCTTCTGAAAAATGGAGGGTATATGATCCATAGTGATGTATCTTGTCAGAGTGTAGATTGGGAGTTGATGTAGCACGGGAAGATGACTATCTATATGACTTGACAACTAAAAAGTCACAAATGTACTCATCCAATACATAATTCTGGAGTGGACTGGAAGCATTATCATTGGGTGAGACTTAGAAAATCTTATGGGTCATCAGAGTTTGAATATTTGTTACGCAAGAGAGATTGACTATGAGACATCAGGGATAGATGGACCTAATCGGACGTTGTATTTTAGGGAAGACAATAGAGCTTTGTTAGTGACTTTCCTATCGGAACTACTATTTATCGATGAAATTGTGGTTAGTTTAAAATTCAAATTTATGACTGATAGAATTAAAATAGAAGAGGGTGTTCGATCAGACCTTGCTATCAAAAGAAGATGATGCTTTGATAGTTCGTGTTTGGTTATGCTATATGTACCCAATACCACTATTCTGAACACGAATTCTTGAAGTATATGTTATGCAATGGGCAATATAAACTTGTATCGTATTTATGTGAATGTTACTGGCAAGTTGAATGTGTAACGAGCCTTACCCGCCCTATAGGTCTTAGTCACCACAAAGTGCACCAAGGCCATTTCAAACATACATGATCTCATAATCATATAACTGAAGGGACGATAGTACAACCAACGGAAGCATATCCTATAAAGTCCAATGTTGCGATAACTTATGTTACAAAAGAATTATAACTCCCAATAACATTCCAGAGCTATGCATAACCTAAAACTTTACAAATGTCCCTAGTTATAACAATAATGAAAAAAGAGAGTATCTTAAACACAGCGTCCCTATAAAAAACATTGGTACAGCTCCTCACATAAGCTTTAAGTCGACACAAAGGAAAACCATATCAACCTATTCTTCACTTCACATCTTGAAAGGTGGAGAAAAAACATAAGCTAACGCTCGTATGACCAATACATAATTTACAGGCTCTCCATGGACATTGATAAAACAAACATTTCATAGAGATACAAATCATAGAAATATAGTTTTGATATATAAAGCACATTCCCCATTGTTAGTGGATCTACCAAGCGTCCCCAGTAGTGGATAAGCTTCAACGTCTTAGCATTACCCCTAGCGTTTTGTGTCACTTTGTTGGAATACCCTAGCGTTTTGTGTCACTTTGTAGGAATGTCTTTGCTAGATAGCGTTTTGTGTCACTTTGTAGGAATGTCTTTGCTAGATAGGAGAACATTTCCATGTTTCATTGATTTCCATGGAGATCATATCATTGTACAAACATGCCCAATAAAGCCTTGAACTAAAACCTTTTATAAAATTCAAGCAATTTAGGTAAGTGTCGCTCGCCTCAAATCCGAGCTTCTAAACCACGTTCCTTACATAAACATATAAGACAATTAAGATTCAATGAAGCACAATTAAACTTCTAATTCAATACTCTCATTAGATCTCCCTAGTAGTAGTAGCCCAACTTAAAGTCCAATCTAGTGGAGAAGTCAGAACCTAACTAAAACCCCAAAATGGTATGGTGTCCTATAACCAGCCTCTAGTATTTTGGTTTGGATAAAAAATCTTATAGGATCAGAATTAGATGCTGGGACTACCACCATTGAAAAGTAGACTTTCTGGGCATCAATTTTGATATAAAATTTACCCGAATCGGAGTCCGGCCGACAAAGATATGCCCTTCCAAAGTTCAAACAGTCAATCTGTCTTGTTCAGCGATTTTCCTCTAAAATTTGAACCTTAAACTCTTTAAAACTCTTATTATCAATCTCCACTTCACCAACCAATCACCGAAGGCAAGAATAACATTCAACACCAATGATTCAACGTGATTTTTTTTTGAAACATTATCATGGCTATAGGTTTTGAAGAATTCCACAAGGGTCTATCAAGAACTCTATTGAAACCCAGCCGTGCTATGTGCACAGCTGCTGTGCACAGCAGCCCTTTTCTCCTGCTCGGGTCGCACAAAGATGATCGGAGCCGCTCATTTTGTTCTGAAGTGATTTTGGGTGTTTTGTTAACGCCTCTAACGATATCGAATGGAGCTCATTTTTTACAAAGACCTTAAGCGACGTATTTTGAACAAAATGAGTGGCTCCGATCATCTTTGTGCGACCCAAGGCGGGAGAAAAGGGCTGCTGTGCACAGCTTGCTGTGCACGAATCATTTCTGATCAAAATATTTGTGGATTGCTGGAGTTATGAGCTATCACTTGCAGGCCTTTACAAATGAGTGATTTTGGGTGTTTTGTTAACGCCTCTAACGATATCGAACGAACCTCATTTTTTACAGAGACCTTAAACGACAAATTTTGAACAAAATGAGCGGCTCCGATCATCTTTGCGGGACCCGAGGTGGGAGAAAAAGACGTATGTGCACAGCTGCTGTGCACAACTTGCTGTGCACATAGCTTTTCTAATTGAAACCGTTATGAACAAAGGCTTTATAACCCCAAGGTCTAAAACCCAGAAATTAACCCACTAGTTCAAGGAGTTTAAACTTGTAAAATATGAAATCTAAGGATGAAGGATTGCAACACTTACCGGGTAAGGCTTCAATTTTACTCCAAGTAAGTTTCCCCCAATTCTTCTTCTTCCTCCTTTAGATTTCTCTAGGGTTCTTTGTCTATCTCTCCCTCTTTCTCTCTTTGCTGATCTCTCTCTCCGTGTATGTGTGTGTGAGTCGTTCTCTCGTCGAAACGGTGGAAACGATAAGAATGACAGGGAAGAACTATTTCCCCTCTTCTGTTTTGTTAGGCACAAGAAAGATTATTCAGTGTGTGCATGTCCACATATTGCCATGTACCTCCCTTTTATAAAACAAGCCTTTTAAGGTTATTCAAGCACAATTAATGTAGTTTAACTAAAACACAAAGGCTTTGCTCTGTTAACCGTTTTGTTTTAGTTTTGTTTTCAATCACCCTATTTCTTTCTCCAATCATTACCCTATTTTTCTAATTATTACTTTCTCATCTCTCTCTATCTCTTTCCAATCATTACCCCTATCTTCAATTATTACTTTATTTCTCTCTCCGCTCGCTACCAAAACTAAACTAAACTCTCAACAAAACACAACGAAAGTTTAAACTAGGGCCAAGGGTATTACAGAATGAAACAGATTAGGAGGAACATATCGCTATGGACAAATCAGTCTTCCTTTACCTAGGATGATCTTATTTGAGTGATCGACAATGGTCTACCAAGTCTATTTATTCTTTACTTATCGGGATGGAGCTCTGAGATTTATTTTTAAATTCTAGCCTTGTTGCGATGTATCGTGGGAACTTCTCTGGAATTCTAAACTATTCCTTATTTTCAAATTGATAAGTAGGTTTGGCAATTGGATCTGTCCCGCTCTGCCTCGAATGGGACAAGGTTTTCACATCATTTTTGGGTATAGAGTCGAGATCGAGGTAAAAAATCAAAAATCCAGCCGGGTTTGGGTAGGATTCAAGGTGAAATTAATAATTATACTAATTTTTTAAATATATTTTTACTCTAATATTTTATCGTTTTACTAAAAAAACCTTCTATTCTTACCTTTATATTTCACCATTATACTAAAATATCAATTTATTTATAATTATTTTGTTGGTGGGTAAACCCGTTCCCCAATCGGGGTGGGAATGGGGGTACCCAAAAAATACCCGGGCGAGGATGGGTCCGTGTAATAATTTTCTGGTCGGGGTCAGGGTATGCAAAACCCCGCCCCACTGCCATTCCTATCGATAAGCAATCGATATTATATGTGTGTGTATGTGTGTATATATATATATACAGGGCCCTTCTAATGCGGATGCCCACATTCAAGCAAGTTGCGGACCACACCATTTCTCCCCTTTCCCAATTGAATTTTGATGATCCGAGCCGCTCAATGTGTTCAGAACGTGATTTTAAGGGTACCCGCGAGAAATCAGAAAAAAAAATGACCGGAAAGGGCTTGGTTTGAGCAGTTTTTATTTGAACCGTTCAATAAAAAATAAACAAAAACTGTTCGGATGAAGCCCTTCCCGGTCTTTTTTTTTGCTGATTTCTCACGAGTACCCTTAAGATCATGTTCTGAACACATTGAGCGGCTCGGATCATCGAAATTCGATCGGAAAAGGCAAAGTCCGCAACTTACTTGAATGCAGGCATCCGCATTAGAAGGGCCCTGTATATATATATATATACACACACACACACATACATACATACATACAGTTGGTTTCAAGTCAGGACTCCCTAATGGGAGCTTATGTCCGCACCCCATTTCTAGGCCATTGGATCTAATCCAACGGCTGGGAAATTAAAAACCAATCTCGAGGGTAAAATAGGGATTGGGTCGGGTAAAAATTGTCTCATGGGTCATGCGGCTCCCACACATGGGTCAAAACCCCTTCTGTCCTCGACACAAACAAACGAACAGAGAAGAGAGAGAGAGAGAGAGAGAGAGAGAGAGAGAGAAGAGGCGATCGCAAAAGAACCACTGATAACGACGAACGATCGATCTCCCCGACGCATGACGACTAACGAACGGCATAGCAACACCAAGGTAGCTCTCCCTCTCTCTCTCGCTCTCTGTATCGAACTCGAGATCTTTCTCTCTCGATCGATTTCAGAGATTAGGGCTTTTTGGATTATTTTTTTCGAACCAAAATAAGGGGCTTTTTTTGAACGAATGTAGAACAAGATCGAATCTCTCTCTCTCTCTCTCTCTCTCTCTCTCTCTCTCTCAATCTGGTTAGGGTACCCGATTAGGGTTTTGCTTTTTTTGAATAGAAAGTTAGGTTATTTGAGCAAAAGTTGCGGGTGTCTCCTAGCATTGTTGATTTTGCTGATTCCGATCATTATTGTGAACTTGGAATGAGCTCAAAACAGCCCAAACTAGACCCTAGACTAGAATAAGCTCACAGTAGTTTTTGTTTTTTTTTGGGTAAAATAGCTTGAAATAAAAAGAGAATAATCGAATATACAACCTACAAGGGGCATACCCCAGGAGGAAAAGAAAAGGGAAAAAGGAAAGAGTAAAGAAAATTATTTACGCCAAATGGCTACATGGGTATATGAAATGCGCTGTTTCCAATCCATCTAACAAGAGGGAAGGGAAACAACGCCAAAACGATACATTAGCAAATAGGATAACTGAACACAACAGCCCTACTTCGGTTATCGGACTTGACAGCGAAGCATTTACATTGGATTCCCATGATATCTGCATCAACAGAGAACTAATGTTTGCAGTATCAGCAGCTTGGTAGATGAGAGCCATGGTGGAATGACACCAAGTTGGTTGCAATGGCTTCTTGCTTTTGGCTCCTCAACTAAGGCAACAGCCCGGAATAGCATGATCAGCACATTGGGATTTTCCACTGCTATTAGAGCAGCGGACCAGCAACAAACAGCAGCAGAAAGATATAGTATGAGCAGCAGATAGCAATAAACAGCAACAGCAACGTACAACAGCAGTAGCCATTGAAAAAACAGTAGCAGTAGCAGCAACGTACAGCAGTAACAGCAACGTACAGCAGACAGCAATAAAAGTGCAGTAGCTGTTGAAAACAGTAGCAGTAGCAGTAGCCGTACCCCAAAGAAAAACAGAACCATTGAACCGAACAGCAATAGTTAGACGACATTTGATGAAAGCGCAGCATCAACAAGACTTAGTTTACTTGCAGGACTGGACGCTATAGAGCAGTAGCACAGACAGCAGTACTTTACTGTATAATATAGCCATTCCTCGTGATACAAAACACCATTACAGCAAAAGTACAAACTATAAACAAACACTATGCAGAGGATGTCCCCCTCTGCGAAGGGAGATCCCATCGACAGCCCCTAATGGTTAGGCATAAATCCCAAACCCTACTGTCTACCAAATAGAAATGGTCAACTTACAGCAGCAGCAAGAGTGGACAGCTGCTTTAATATTTTGACCTAACACTACGATAACAGAAACAACACAGATGCAACTAATGCAGCAAAACATGAAACATAATCTGCTAAGAATTCTTTTGGACTGCCCTTGGATAGAATGGACAGGAGCAATAGATGTAAACCGAGATGGGCCACCTGTATGTGCTTGGGACAACCACTTCAAAGTGCTGAGGCTTGCTCCATGTCTCATTCATGAGCTTCCAAACGCCCAAGTGTACCTCCAACAATGGCAAAATTGTTACCCTACTAGACTGACGTAGGAAGACAGCATAACAGCATTGTGCTTAGCATAGCAGAATAAGATAACTATGTTAAAACAGTAACAGAGACAGTAAGATCAGTAGCAAAATACTCAGTGGCTATAGTTTCAAAATTTTACTTCATCTATCACCACCTCAACCTCTACTTCTTTGATACCTCACTCCTCCCTCTCTCAAACAATTTAAGAAGCTGTGAAACCACTTACTCCCTCCACTGAATCTCACTTGACTCCCCCACTAATTATTTCCTCCTCTCTCAAGGAAAGTTGGGGCTCTAGCGCACAACTCACTAGGTTAACAAACAATATGGTAAGGACACTCATGGACCGTATTTCAGGCCATCATCCTACAAGGATTAAGTTAACTACCTGAATAATAGAAGTAAATAGTAGGTCCTCCTAGTTGCAATAGAACCTGATTAGTGGCTGACAGTGAGTTTGGCAGCAAGCATTGATCCTCTGTGCATGTAGTCGCTTTGAATGATTTTGGCAGCAAGCATTGATCAGCAGGGTTTGAAAGCTTGTGGGATCAAGGAGTATACCTATGAAGCTGTATACCCCTTGATTTGTGACCTGCAAATGAAAAGATGTGAGTAGAATTCAAACTAGCAAAGACTCATCATAAGTGAATGTTCCACATAGAGAGTAACTGAGAAGGTCCCTTGGACTCTAAGGACAACAATCTGTTTCTAACTTCATTTGAAATTTTGGTAGCAACCACTCCAGGAGGGCAGCTAGTGTTTTGAAACTTTCTATAATTCCTCTCAATCCATACTTGGTGCACATAAACTGTAAACACAAGTTTGGCAATTGTGACTGCCAGGGATTTCCCTCTTAAAGTGGATAACTTACTTACCCATTGTTGCCAAGAGGTTAACCCAACCATATGAGGAGTCTTAGGGGACAGCAGTCCCCTAATTAGCGTAGCTATGGGGCACTCAAAGAAAAGATGATTATGTGATTCTACACCCATACACAAACTACAAATGGACGTAGATTTCATGCCAAACATGACAAGTCTATCTTCTGTAGATAATCTATTTTGAATGGCCAACCATGAGATCACACTACACCTAGGAATGTGCCCTGAGAACCATACCACTTTAGACCAAGTGATAATAGGATAGTGTGATCTCAAATGTTCCCAAAGGGAGGAGATGGTAAATTTCCTAGAGGCAGTGAGAGTCCAAATGCCATCTATCCCCAGTGGTAACATTGATGGGGACCAGCTGTAAATCAGATCTGATTTCATTAAGATCAGGAGATTGAGTCATTGGGAATGCCCATTGATTATTCCTGATAACAGTCTTCACATTGACATCCTTGGGAAGACCAGAGTCATAGACAACTCTAGGTCCAAATCTTGGCCAAAGGGGTCCAAGGGGATGCCAATTGTCAAACCACAGAGAAGTTAATTGGCCATCCCCAATGTTATACTTTATATGAGGCTGGACACATGATCTAAGCTTGAGGATTTTCCTCCAAGCCCAAGATGGATCACTTGGGGTTTTAACACTCCAAAAACTCTTACCCTTAAGTAAGTACGACTTAACCCATTGGCACCACATAGATTGTTCCCCCCCAGAAACAAGGAACCAGATAGCTACAGCAGCTTTGTTCCAGATCTCTAAAGATTTGAAGCCTAAACCTCCTTCCTTGATTGGAGAACAAAGGTGTTCCCATGAGACTTTTGCACCAGCCTTCTTGAGATCAGGACCTGACCAGAAAAAGGCTCTAAGAATTGATTCAATCTCCTTTATTACCTTCTTAGGGATAATGAAGAGAGATAACCAATAAGTTTGCATTGAGAAGAGAACTGACTTTATCAGTTGGATCCTTCCCGCGTAAGACAAGTACCTGTGGGTCCATGCCTTGGTTTTGGCTAAAATCTTATCAACCATGACTTTACAGTCAGTGTGCTTGAGTTTAGTAGATAGTAGTGGTACCCCCAAATACCTTACAGGTAAAGACCCTTCCTGAAAACCCAAAATGTTTAAAATGGAGGATTTGGTGGTATGGGTAACGCCAGAGAAGAAAATGTTACTCTTGGAAGGACTAGGGGAGAGACCAGACAAGGTTTCAAATTCAGTTAAAGATTGCTTAATGTGAGTGATGGAGTTTACCTCACCTTTGCAGAAGATCATAAGATCATCTGCAAAGCATAGGTTGACAAGTTTGGTGGAGCCACATTTGCAATGGAACTTAAAGTCAGGGAGAAGAGACTTTTCCTTTAGAATGCAAGTCAATACCTCCATGACTATCACAAATAGGTAGGAAGACAGAGGATCACCTTGTCTTAATCCTTTCTGCCCAGGAATGTACCCTATTGCCTCACCGTTGAAGCACAATGAGTAATTGGCTGTAGAGACACAGGCTTTCAGCCATTGGATCATCTTAGGATGGAAATTCATGGAGGTTAGGACATCCCAAAGGAATTCCCATCTGACATTGTCGTATGCCTTCATTATATCCACCTTCATGGCACATCTAGGAGTTGAAGAATGTTTGTGGTAACCTCTCATTAATTCCTGAGTAAGGAATATGTTATCCGCTATTCTCCTACCCTGTACAAAGCCTGATTGAGCAGGGTCAATAAGGGATGGTAAAACAGCTTTGATTTTGTTGGCAAGGATTTTAGCAATACATTTATAAATCACATTGCAACAAGAGATGGGTCTGAAATCCCCCACCTTGGAGGGGTTGGGGACTTTTGGTACCAGGGCAACTAATGTAGCATTGGCCTTCTTCAAGAGTTGACCAGATCTGAAGAAGAGTTTAACAGCTGAGGTCACTTCATGGCCGATTACAGGCCAAGCTTTATGGAATAAGGCAGCATTGTAACCATCTGGTCCAGGTGCTTTTTGAGGATTTAGAGACCAGAATGTGTCTTTGATCTCTTTATCCATAACATCCAGCACCATTTCCGTACTTTGGGAGTGGGAGAGTTTCTTAGTAATGAGTTGGTTAACTCTGGATGATCCAAAATAACTACTCAAATGTTTGGATCCTAACAAGTTTTATAGTAGCTGATGAAGGTGTTTTTAACTACCTCAATATCCTGGGTGACCGTTCCATCTTCCAAAACCAAACTAGAAATTCTGTTTCTATTCCTGGACTGAGTAATGGTTTTGAAGAAAAATGAGGTACATTGATCACCTAGCTTGAGCCATTGAATCCTTGACTTTTGTTTGGCTAAACTTTCTTCAGCCCTGGCATACACTAGGTACTGCTTGCACAGATCCCTTTCAATGGCCTGCTTTGCATGATCATTGGGATTAGATCCCAACTCTCTTTGGATGGCTTCCAATTGTTGTTTACAGGAAGCCACCCTTGATGACAAATCATTGAATTCATTTGTATTTAGATTTTTCAGATCCTCCTGCAGATGCTTAAGTTTCTCACAAACACAGTACATTGGATTACCGAGGATTACTTTTCTCCATACTTGCTGAACAGTGTCTGTGAATTTTGGGTGTCCAGCCAAGAAATTAAAAAACCTGAAAGGCCTTTTCTTTGGACGTGAAGCAGCTGTCAGACACACAACAGCAGGGGAGTGATCAGACACTCCAGGGTTGTGAAAATGAGCATTGGACCAGCAGAATTCCTTGATCCAACTATCATTGACCAATACCCTATCAATCTTGGTGCTAATGTGGGCATCCCCTAGCTGCTTATTAGACCATGTGAATTGGCAGCCAGAGTATCTGAGGTCAACTAGTTCAGTTGATTGAAGGCATGCATTAAATTCCTCCATCCAAGGCAGCCAATTCCTATCACCACCTACTTTTTCATTAGGGTTCCTAATGGCATTGAAATCCCCGAGTACCACCCAAGGGGTGATGACCCTATGCTGATGTAAATCAGTCCATAGCTGGTACCTCTCTAAGGAGCTATTAGCCCCATAAACAAAAGTGGCCATAAAAGTGTAATGCCCATCACAGGAGTGCACATGGCACTGAATATACTGACTAGATTGGGATATTACCTGTAAATTAAACACCAAAGGGTTCCAACAAATCAAAATTCTCCCTATAGGAGAGCTGGAATGATTGCTAACAAAATTCCACCTGGGAAACATAGAGCTGACAATTGCAGAAACCTTGGGATCTTTGATTTTATGTTCAAGAAGTCCAACTAAGGATAATTTATTCTTAAATACCCAATTTTTTGCCTCCCTCTGTTTGAGGGAGTCATTAAGTCCCCTCACGTTCCAAGATCCAAAAAGTATAGGTGAGCACTCCATAATACAATTATAAATATAACCACAGAGTTAAAATCAGTATTGATGAGAGTGGAAGGCAGTAGAACTGATATAACTTATAGTGGACAAAATTAGGAAGGAAAGTTACTTCCCTGAGCTATGGAGAGAGCCCTTGGAGCTCTTCTGCTTGCCAATCTGCCCAGCTTTGGTGGATCCTCCCATTAGCAGAATATCAGGAGGTTCTTTATCCTTAAGCTTTGCAGCTATTTTAGCAGCTTTCTTGGCTGCTGATCTGGACAGTGGGATAGCAGGACTAGATATTACATCCTTGGGCTGCTCACTAGAGGAATTTGCTACCTTATTGTTGCCATCTTCCTCCTTTAAGCAACTATTGTGAGATGGGCCTGATTCCTTAGGACTGACAGCTTCTCCTTTGTTTTCCAGCAGCTCAACCTTGCTAGTGGTAGGATGTTGGAGAATTGCTGATGACTGGGAAGGGGGAGTACGTTCAAGCACCTTTTCTAATTCATCTCCTACTTCTGCAATCTCAGCTTGAGGAAAAAGGGTAGTACTTGATGTAGGTGATGTACTTGAAGTATTATGAGGAGTACTCAAAGTGACGTCATACTCCTGCTTGCCATTACCCACCTTGTTCCATTGCTGGTTGGGATCACTTGAAATTGGGGAAGGTTTCATAGAGCATTGGGTATTAGAATGCCCAAAAACTTTGCATTGCTCACATATGGAGGGTAACACCTGATATTCAATAGGGACTACAACTGAGTTGCCCTCCACAGTAATTCTCACATCTTCCGGAAGGTCGTGCTCAGCACTAATTTCAATGCATACCCTAGCACTTGTTGACTTGGTCTGGAGAAGGCCTGGTTGTTTTGAAGTTTTGGCTGTGGCTTGGTCCACATGAAGTGGTCTGCCAATGGTGCTGGCTACTCGGCTTAAACATTCCTGATTCCATAATTCTAGGGGTAAGTTATGCAATCTCACCCAAGCTGGAATACTAGATGGCTGAGTTTTGACTGGCTTCATCATTCTATGCCAATCTTTTAGGACTAGATACTTTTGAGAAAAGAAGTAGGGGCCCCCATCCAAAACTTGTTGCTTAGCCTGTTCGTCTCTAAATTCAAAGAGGTAGCACCCTGCAACATCTGGCTTAACAGCCACAAACAGCTCTTTCCATTGATATCTGGCAGTGGAGAGCACTAAAGGATAAGGCATCTTCCCATCTAAAAAATGACCTACTAAATACTTGTTCCACAGCCCAACATCAGTAAGTTCAATATCAATTTCTACCTGGGCTTCTTTCCCTCGAAAGAGATCAGGATGGAATTCAAGTTTCATCTCAAGAGAGGGACTTTGCGATTGCAGTAGGGATGCCCAGTTTTTAGGCTTCGGTTTAGGCCCACTCGGAACCTGTCGGGATTTGTTGGGAGCCTGGAGAGGCTGACCCTTGGGAGACTGTGGTCGCCTAGGTCTAGTATCAGCTTCGTCATAGCCCATATTGGGGTCTCCCTCTAGGTAAGGAGTGCCTCTGGCATTAATTAGGGTTCTTGGGACAAGGGTTGAGGGTACCTCTTTTTGTTGTTGAAGATTTTGTTGCGCTCGCTTCTCTGCTTCCTGGATCAATCTTTCTTCAAACAGAGATTGTTGTCGTATCTAGGTGGAGCTAGGGTCTTGTTGGAATGTAAGGCCGAGAATCCCTGGCCCTGTTGAAGATGAGGGTCGGTTGGGCTCACTTGACTTGAGTGACTGTGGATTTCCCAGGTCAATAGGTCTCGTGTTTTTAGGATTAGCATGAGTCTCTCTTGCTTCAGCTTCTAGCTTCAAACCTTCTTCGAAAAAAACCTGTTGGAGTTTCCGAGCAGGACTTGGATTTTTGGACGATTTAGGGCTATGACGGAGAGATTCCCTGGTAGTAACGACCTGGGGTGTGCGCTAACCGAGGAATCCATGGTTGACTTCTGCTTGCGTCCGATCTCGTTGGAATCAAGGGCTTTGAGGCCTAGCCCATCAGCTAGTAGAATCGTACCATCAGCCATGGGATTCGTCTGCTCAATCGGAACGGAGGCAATCGCGTGCAGGTTCTGGGCTAAGTCGCCCTAAATCGCCCATCGTTCTCTCCTTCCCGACGATCAGTAGTTTTTGTTCATTGTTGATTTCTTGGATTTGTTCTCTATATCAGATTTCGAACGGAAAAGGCCCCACTTGAAAGTCAAATTTTCTTTATCCAAAACAAACTTAGATTTTCTGTTAATTGATTATTCTTTTTTTCATTTTTTGTGTGTTCTAAGTTCTTGGTTGTGTTAGGACCAGGAAGTTCTTCTCATAACTGCCTGCTCTCTATTTATAAGTTTACCATGTCATACGACAGAATTGGATTTGCTCATGTTAGTTAGATTTTGAACTAAAAATGGAAATGGAAATGGTTTTGGATTCATATTTGAACTCATGTTTTGTCTCAAATTGGCTGCTGTTACTATGGACAATAATAGTGGGCTGGACTGCGAATCTTTGATTTCACTATAAAAGCAGCAAGGGAAAATGCAACAGCTGTAACACAGTTGCATAGATATCATTCACGCAGCTAGAGTTACCAAAGAGTTCAAGTGTTGTAACCTGTAGGAACCATTCTTTTTAGTTAATTAGGAGTAGCTTTTAGTTTTGTGTCGTGTTTCATAAGCATTTATACTTGTAGGGTATGTCATCTGATTGAGATCTCCTGTTGTAAAGGGATTGTAAGGATAGATGGATGGAATTGTTAATTCATTCGTCACACGTGGTAAATTTGAGTGAGTTTCTTTTGGTAGAAATAGCAAAATCAACAACGAAACATGGATGAAAAGGTAGCGTGTAAGGATACAATCAGAACTAGCATGAAGCTTCTCCTTCAAGGGCTAGAAAAGACAAGTCAATTGGCATGCCATATCCCTTGCCTCTGCCAAAATTTGGCAAAAGTTATGGCAAAAGGCTCTCAACTAGGTACTTGCTTCCATATGTTATACATGACCTAATTTTGTTGCTTCCATATGTTAGATATTCAGGCATATATAACAAGGTTGATTTCGGATCCAATTCCACCTCAAATCGGGCAATTGTTTTAGCTTTCCAAGATTGATTACAGCAACAACTTCTTCGGCCCAATTGCGTTGCTCTGATTTTGTTACCAATTGAAGTTAGGAATGTTGTTTTTTTTTGCTTTGTTGTAAGGTGGTGAACATAGTACAGGTTGGCCAGTTTTGGCTTTTTTCTATTCCGTTGTTTCGTTTGGCGGGCTCTCAAGGTTATACTTTTGGCCATTTTTGATTTCTTGGACTGAGATTCTTGGCAATTAATAGAAGTTGAGGAATTTTTGGCAAGTAATCCGTGTTGTGTCCTAGGGTTAGAGGTTGTGTGTAAACAAGTGCTGAAACTTTGGTGAAAAATTGGTCCTGAAACTTTGTGAAGACAGGTACAATTATCCAGCAAGAGTAACTAGAGATTGTATGAAGTAAAGATATAAGGAACTCTTTATTCTGGATGTCTCTTCTTTTTCCTTGTTGTTTTCCTTTTCAGAGAACTTATCCATGATTTGTTAGGTTGAGGGAGTATGTGAAGGATCTCAGTTTTCATTGTTCCATCCTTTTATTCTACCATTTCATATGAGTATATCATTTATGGTTGAATTCCATGTCATTGGGTTTGAGAACTGGTATACCTACGAAAGTTTGGAGGACATTTTCTTTTCAATATCACTCTTATTGAATAGCCAAAATTCAAGTAGCTGGCATTGATGTCACATGCGAGTGTGAGTTTTTGCCTCCATTGGGTACAATTATCTAGTAGCAGCAAATGTGGTTGTTAGCAAATAAAATGGAAGCTGGTTCTTTGACAGAAAATTATGGGTAATGATAGCATCTACAATGATTCAATAAAAAATGAAAAGTTACAGAGTTTTCTCAGCTGAATATCATAATAGGAGACTGAAGCAAGTAAAATACAGCCATTTGTTGAGGCCACAATGCCTCCAAGAACTCGTGGCAACCTTCCGGCCACCCAACGACCTATAATGCTAGTCACTACTCCCACTGGGGCAAGTGATTGAAATCAATAATATGGCACAAAAAAGAGCCAATTTTCCAAACTTATAAAATAAGAACACTTGCTCAAGTTTCAAATTTGTACACATCACAAGCTATATTTG
>BPLS01030883.1:0-20885 GCA_019656275.1 Rhododendron kiyosumense | reverse complement strand
GTGCTGGGTATGGGATGCACACCGCGTGTGGCTTTTCTGATATTCTTATGGAACCCATCTCTCTCTCTCTCTCTCTCTCTCTCTCTCTCTCTCTCTCTGAGGGTGATGCAGGGGAAGATAGGCGGCTTCTTTCCTTTTATAGAAAACTTGGTGGTAAGAGGTAGACTTCTACAAATTGGTTTTGTAGATGTGTACAGATATTTTCTATTGAATATTCCATTTGTAACCGAAAAAACTACAGCGAAAAGAGGTACCATTTCCCCGTTTCCATGAAAGTGGTTCAATAAGTTGGACCTCAAGGTCGGCAACTTGAGTAATTGCTTGGTAGTCTTGGAGCACCGCCACGTTTAGTATGGCGCTCTACAAAAATGTGTTGTGAAGAAAGGTGTTCGACCACCATGCAACGGTACTATCCAGGGATGGAACCTGAATTTTGTAAACACAGGGGCCGACCTATGAACAAGATTTTAAAATTTGAAAGTTCGGAAATTTAATAGTTTGTTTGACTTAGATTTTGAGAGAGGTTTTTTTTTGGTTGTAAGTAAAGAGAGATAAAAAAGAAATGAGATCAATAATTGAAGGAAAAACTTATGGAAGGCCGTGCACAAATAGAGAAATTGGATTTTAGAACAAAAAATGAACACTTTATTATGTCTAAAGAACACCCAATACAAAATACAATATCCAGATGTTCTCACCAAACAAAAATTTTTTTTAAAAAAAAAAAACTCGAAACCGCGTGGGGGCCTTGGCCCCCATATGCCCACACCTCTCTCCGTCTCTGGTACTGCCCCAAAACTACCAAATAAGTTTTCCCTCAACATCTACAATTTTCACAAAGCGTGATACATGCATATGAAAAAAATTATTTGAGAATCATGGCCTAGCTAGGGCACCGTAAAATGGCGTGGCAACCTCTTACACAATCCAAAATTAAATGTAGCGGCTTCACATAATTCACGTAAGTATGCCATTGTGGAGAGAGGGTGTTATAGCATCACGTAACAGTGCATTGGATTACTAAATAAGTTGCAGATGGGATGCGAAACTTGTCGTTGAATGTGAACAACTAGCTAAAATGTCATAACTTGTTGCCCAAAATTGTTAATGGAAACATGGTCTCAATTCTTGGCCAACTCGGCCCGAGCTGAGCTTATTGATCTTTCGTTAAGCTCAAACTTTCCATGACTTAACATTTATTAAAAAAAAAAAAACCTCTAGGCACACTGAATCTCAACTCAACTCAACTCAGCTTAGCTCGTTTAAAGCTCTATGTAAACAGAAACTTTTTAAAATAACCTTTTCTCTTTTTGTTCTCTCTGTTAATAAAAAACTGATCACCTTTGCCCTGCTCCCATTTTGACTCTCAGATCATCGTCTTCCGCACAAGTAAAGCTTCACTTAGTCAAACTCCATAAAGCGTGTACTCTTCAAATGTCTGGCAGATTAAAGATTAAATTAATCACCGCTCAATATATTAGAATAGAAAAGTATATAGCCTTAAAGAAAGGGCAGACGTTGAAATTCTCGAAATACTTTAGAGGCAATTGGTCTTGCATTAGATAATTATATTATAAACAGATCGCGTCAAACTCTCTGTTAACCAATAAGAAATCATTGCAATCACGGCGGAGCTAGTTGGGGGGGGGCATGGGGCGGTGCAGCACGGGTCACCTTCGATTTAAAAAAATAATCATTCTAATACCACAAATTCACTCACATTTACATGGAAATCCACACATGTTACGGTTCCAGTACGTGTGGGCTCTACCAAAAAAAGTGAATGCGTGTGAGTGTGTATGGTTCTATGATTATTGTTAAAAAAGAAGTTAAAGACTCATTGGAATGACGAATGTCTTGTTTGGAACACTTTTTGAAAAAAAATTTAAAAAAGTAGCAGGGATAATAAATAGAGAGAAAAATAATTGGAAGTAGGGGAATCTTTTGAAAAATATTTTTCAAAAAGCCTTCCAAACAAGACAGAAATGATTAAGACATCATTGCTAGCAAGGGTTGAGCTAGTTAATTGGTGGGGCCGTGTGGCACAGGCCATCTTCGATTATACAAGTTTTATTACACTATTAGATTATGCACTCAGCAGTATCCAAACAATTTAATTTTTCACATGAATGATGCAAAATTAGTGTTATCGACGGGCGTGTGGGGCCAACCCCGGGTATCGCATGAATGATCTGAGCCATTCAATAATTGTTTTTTTTAAAAAAAAGAGTAAATTACAGTAAACCCCCCTCAACTAACCTGCATTTTCACTTAACCCCCTCCGACTACAAAACCCAACAGTGTGCACCCTCTAACTATCCAAAATTGACACTTAACACCCTTTTGTTAGGTCTCCGTAGGAAAAATGCACCGACGGCCGTCTCCGGCCACTGGGGGGCCGATCCGAGCCGTCCAAAAATTTTATAAAAAAAAACCGAGTGGGCTAACGCGGGAATCAACAACATCCGACGTGCGTAGGTGCTCGATCCAAATACCCCAAGAATTTAAATGGGGTGTTTAGATCGAGCACCTACGCACGTCGGATGCCGTTGATTCCCATGTTAGCCCACTCGGTTTTTTTTTATAAAATTTTTGGACGGCTCGGATCGGCCGCCCGGTGGCCGGAGACGGCCGTCGGTGCATTTTTCCTACGGAGACCTAACAAAAGGGTGTTAAGTGTTTATTCTGGATAGTTAGAGGGTGCACACTGTTGGGTTTTGTAGTCGGAGGGGGTTAAGTGAAAATTTGGGTTAGTTGAGGAGGGTTTACTGTAATTTACTCAAAAAAAAATCGATTAGACTTGTAAAAAAATTAGCTTAATCCGATATGTATAGATGCTCGATCTAATCTTCTAATTTTTCCATTCAGATTACAGGATCTTGAAATCTGAATGAAAAAATAGAAGATTGGATTAAACACCTACTGTTTACATCCTGAAAAGTGCCACCCAATGAAAAAATTCCACGTGGCCCCGAACGGTACGGCGGTTGTATGGAGCCTGTCCCGGTCGAGTACCAATTACAGAGGATTACGGGAATTAAGGGAGGCATTGTTTTTATGGCAAACGGTGTCGTTTTAAAGTGAACCGGTGTCGTTTGAGTAGTATTTAAACGCTGGTTTGGGAGATTATTGGATCTAATCGTTGATTTAGACTTTGCGATCATCGAACGGTGCCCTCACTGCCCTGTTTCATAACTGAAATTAAATTCAATTACAGGGAATCATTTTGGAAGCAGACGTGTTGCATTAATTCTCGTTGCTTGAAAATAGGGATCACGATCCAGGAAGTGGCCATGAACACCATGATCAAAGCGAGCAGGGGAAGAAGGAATTCTGGAAATATCAAGGTAACCGTTCGAAAGCCCCCTCAACCGTTTTATGTGGCCAACGTGGGTATCAATCGAAGATGTGGAGATCGAAGGCAGGGCCAATGTCTATAAATAAAGAAGTGAAGCGAAGAGAGAAGCCCCCACAAAAAATTCATATCATCTGACAACTCATACAAAATGATTGCTCAGAGATCTATCTTAGATTAGTTTTAGTTTAAAGTAGGATCTTTTTGTAAGTTGAAGGCTTATTTGCATGTAAGATTGCTTTCGATTAAATTCAAGTGTTCTTATTTTCTTGTAAGTTCTTTTCTTACCAAAGAATAGTCGTTTGTAAGTTTACTTTTGATTAAATTCAGTGTGCTTATTTTATTGTATTATTCTTAGAAGAATCTTAAGAGTGTTTGCATACAAACTTATCTTTGATTGAATTTGGGTTTGTTTGTGTTCAATCATCTTTTCTGGTTCGAAGCGCGTCAATCTTTTATTTGGTTGATACCTTAAGGAAAAATCCTCTTAGTTGAGGTAATCGAACGGATAACACAATTGCCTGATTGAAATTAGTTGTTTCAAATCAATTTGAAAAGAGTAATTTCATCTGTGAAGTTATTTCTTTTCTGGCACGCCCGCACACAATCATTTGCCATTTGATTGAGCTAATTCAGCCCAAACAATTTTTGGCACGCCCGGTGGGACACAAAGGTGTCAAAATGCCAAGGCTTCGAAAGCAGATAGGAACACCCATGGGTGATTTAGCGCCAGAAGAACAAGCTGTGCCAGAACAGGCACCAGAACTAGGAACGCATACAAATCCTGTTTTTCCTCAATTGGCTTCAGAACTCGAAGAGCCTCTTTATGAGGAGCCCTCTTACGAGGCACCTCCTGAGGAAGTACCTCCAAGCTTCCAAAGAGGACAAGCCAGTGGCAAAGACCATGACAGAGAGGAAGTGTTTAGAGAAATGATGATAGCTTTTCGAGAGATGGCTCAAACTCAAAGAGCCATGATCAAAAGCATGAGAAGTAGGTTGCCTAACTTAGAGGCAGCAGGAAATAGCCCAGGGGATAATGGGCAGAACCATCAAGCCAACTCGAACACTCACCAAAGTTCCTTCGAAGGAAGGCTTGGAGAGGATGTTGGTAGAAGTAGAATGAAATCTAGAACAAGTAAAGAAAAGATGTATCCAGATGAAATACCACAATCTTGGTATGAGCCTGTGAGACCTCCAGAACCTGTCCTAGAGATTCCAAGGCAACTTCGTGGTGTTCACATAGGGGTTCGACGGGACACTAGAGAAAGACAGAGTATGAATCCTCTCTTCGAACCCACATTTGGGGGATTGGAGGATGATTCAGAACCAGAATTGGTTCACAAACCTGAGAGAAGGGGTGAAAACCCACAACACCCTCGACAAAAAGTCCCAACCACCAAGAATCCTCTCAAGACAGCTTATGGAACCCATAGGTCTGTTCGAACTAATGAAGCATTTGATGAAATGCAACCTACATCATATGGGAGGATCCCTAGAGAGAAACAAGGGGATTTAACACGACAAGGGGAGTTTATGAAGATGGTTTCATAGGACCAGGGCCTCCTGTTGAAAATCAGGAGCAAAACTTCCTCATAGGCAATCCAGTACTAAGGGACCAAGTCATGGGTCTCATACAAGAGGTTTGTGGACCTCGAACTCGGGGGGTACAACCTCAAATTTATAGAAAACCATATCCAGAATGGATAGACACGACTTTCCAAATCCCTCGAGAGTTTAAAATCCCAGATTTTACCTTGTTCTTTGGGGATGGGAGACAGTCCTCTATAGAGCACATTGCAAGGTTTTCTGCCCAGTGTAAGAATTTGGCTCAAAATGGCTTCATGAAGTTGAAGCTATTCCCAAATTCTTTGTCTGGGCCAGCTTTTGCATGGTATACTAACTTGCCACCAGAATCAATAACTGATTGGTTTCAGATGGAAGAGGCATTCCATGCGCAGTTCTTTAATGCTGAGCTTGAAGTCTCTATGGCAGACTTAGCAAGGTTGAAGCAGAAACCAGATGAGAAAGTAGTAGATTTCATATCTAGGTTCAAAAGAGCAAAGACCAAATGCAAACTTCGACTGCCAGAGGCAGAATTCGTAAGATTAGCGCAAGATGGTTTAGAAAGAGAGCTTCGAAAGAGGTTTGATTCTACAGAGTTTAGAGACTTTGCAGACCTAACCTATAAAGTGGCTAGATATGAATCACTGCTAGAAGAGGATATGGACAGACATAATTCCTCTTACCCTACGTATTATAGGGATCCCAATTATGAGATCGATGCTGCAGAAATTATAGAGCATGATCATTGTGTTTGTGAGCCTTTGATTCAAAAGAATGTATCTCTAGGACAGAGGTTCAAGCAAAAGGAGATTACTAAAGTATATTCTTTTGATATATCAAAAGCAGATGAGATTTTTGATTTCTTGTTAAGAAAGAAAATCATCAAGCTGCCTTCGAATGTGAAACTTCCCACAGCAGAGGAAAAGAATGGGAAGACTTATTGCAAATGGCATGACTCTTGGTCTCATTCAACTAAGTCTTGTAATGTTTTTCGTGACAGGATTCAAGAACAAATCAAGAAGGGAAGGATCAGATTTCCAGAAAAGACTATGGGAATTGATACAACGCCTTTTCCAAAGGTAGAAGAAGTCAACACCAATGTGCCCTCCTCACTGGCTCGAACTGTCAAGAAGTATTGGCAGGATAAGGAGGCACCAGTGAACATGAATACTGTTCAATATGGAAGAGGCAGGCCATACGCTTGCTATCCTCGAGGCATGGGAATGAGGCCAACTCCCTACAAATGAACAAGTGATGGGTTGGCTTCACAGAGATTCTCGGGTAATAATCACTTGCCCATGTTGGAAGCTTCATTTTTGGAGTGCCTGTGTGTAGGATGCAGGGCCAACTATCTGGTTTTTAAGGACTTGGATAGGAAGGGCGTGAATTTTTTCCCTAAGGAGATGAGAATGAAGAGATTGGCCCCAGCGCAAGCAAGGCTAAGTGACACTAAGCCTTGGTTGGGACCAAAGAAGGATGTGCCCACTAGCCCTGTCCCAGACATCCACAAAAGGGAGTTGCCACCTTCGAAGAAGGCCAACGTTGGTCAGACAGCTGAGGCATCAGGAGAGGCCAAGCAAGAAGATTTCACTCTGGTGAAAGGGGTTCCTGATTGGTTTCTCAGGCAAGTCAAGCCTGATCTGTTCCAAGGGTACAAAGGCTCTAACAGGAATGAGAGTAGAACTTTCAAGCCCCCAGTCTCGAACTCTGGAAACTGGGTGTTAATCAGGGATCCTAAGTCCCAAATACCCCAGATGGTTCCATTGCTTTCAAGAACTCAGAAAAGGAAGCTCCAGAGAAAGTATACGCTTTTCCAATCAGGAGAATCCTCAACGGGGGAAGAATCAGGCAGGGGAGCAAGGCTTAATCCACGGTTTGACAGGGTTAAGAGGGACCCAGAAGAGTTTCGAGCCTAGTATCATGAGAAGGAGACTTTGAAGAAAGTAGCCTCTGCCATGCTCGAGGAAGATTTTGATCCACCATCTCCCAATTCATTGGCTAGTTACCAGTCCGGGTTACTCAAAGCCATGTTGGTAGAACAAGAAGGGATCGAAGGGAGCTCCTCACCCATGGAGTTATCAACACAAGAGGTTGAGAGCAAGGAACCTAGGGAAACTGAGGCACTTAAACCCGCCAAAGAAAGGGCAACAATCCAATTTGGGGGGCAGCCAGAAGTGCAGGTGAATATGGTGTATCCATGCTCTATGGATTTCTTCAAGAATGGCCAGACAATGAAAGGCCAAGGTGATGCTTGGTCGAACTTGGATAAGCCAATCGACTTCGAAGGAACGCTGAGTGATGAAGAATTGAACATCATATGCAACAACTGCGACTTGGAAGAGGCGGCTCAGATTCAGATGGACGAGAACCTGGTATGTGAAATAGAGCAGAGTCAAGAGAGTTTGGAGGTAAGCTCAAAAGAAAGTGCTTGTTTTGTCCCGGAGTCCATGTCTGACGTTGAATATCCCTTGGTAATAGATTTAAATTATGTGGAAATTTCATATCCATTTAAATTACCTACTAATGCGATGAGACAACATTTACGTCCGCTGTATATTACTGCATATTTCGATGGAGTCCCACTTAACAGAATCCTAGTGGACAATGGAGCTACAGTGAACATTTTGCCTTTCCAAACCTTGAAAAAGCTAGGAAAAGGAAAAGCAAAATTGATCCCAACTAGCACATCCATTGCAGGATTTACTGGGGAAAGTCAACATGCCAGGGGAATTATCTCCATTAGATTGGCAGTAGGAGGCATAGAGACTGATACTGCCTTCTTTGTAGTTGACACATATGCTAAATATAATACTTTATTGGGAAGAGACTGGATTCATGTTAATGGATGTATCCATTCTTCCATGCATCAGGAATTAATGATTGTTAAGTACGACAAAGGCAAAGAAGTGGGTGTTGAAGGAGTCAAAGCTGATCCACATCCATTTAGTGCCACAGCAAATTTTGCTGAAGCTGAAATGTACAAATCAGATGTAGTTCCTTTGAGTGAATTACTGCAAGCAGCCACTTACCCAACCAACGAGATGGAACTGGGAGAATTGGCAGAGCTGAAATCGAAGCTAAAGCAAACTGTTGATTATGAATCAGACACCCCAAAAGATGATGCTGCTTGGATGTAAGTCCAAGGAAGAGGTGGAAGAAGAGGCCAACTCTTTGGCTTTGGTGAGGTATGTTGCTTTGGGGATCAAGCAGAAGATTCAAGAAGATAACATATGGGAAGATGTTATGCAGGATGGTAAGCCTCATGAGGAGGAAACCCAGATTGCTTCTCCAGAGCAGGTTGAAGCACAAGACCTTTTGGAGGAAGTAAAATTGGGGGATGAACAAAACCCCAATCCAGTGTTCATTAATAAACAGCTTGAACCAGAGGTGAAAGCTGAGTTAATAGCACTATTGAAAGCGAACAAAGATTGCTTTGTATGGAGTTACAAGGAACTGCCTGGATTGGACAGGGAATTGGTGGAGCATAGGTTGCCTATCAAGCCACAATTCAAACCTGTAAAGCAGCCAACCAGGAAGATGAGTCCAGAGACCATTGCGGGAGTTAAAAAGGAGATGCAGAGGCTTCTAGATGCAGGTTTTATTAGAACAGCCAGGTATGTCGAATGGCTATCCAATGTGAAATATCCAATGCCTAATGTGGATACACTTGTGGATGGTTCAGCTGGGCACAAGATATTATCCATATTGGATGGGCATTCGGGGTATAATCAAATTTGTATTGCAAAGGAAGATGTGCATAAAACAGCATTTGCTTGCCCTGGTAATATTGGCATCTTTGAGTGGGTCAAAATGCCATTTGGACTAAAAAATGCTGGAGCCACGTACCAGAGGGCTATGAATGCCATTTTTCATAATTTGGTTGGAGGTTTTCTTGAATGTTACATAGATGATATCATTGTGAAGTCAAGTTCTAATGAGGATCATTTGAAACATTTGGAGAAGGCATTTCAACAAATGAAGCATTATCAGTTGAAATTAAATCCAGAAAAGTGTTCTTTTGGAGTGTCAGCTGGAAACTTTCTAGGGTATTTAGTCCACAACAGAGGAATACAAGTTGACAAGAATAAAGCGAAGGCTATTATTGAAGCCAAACCACCTTCTACAAAGAAGGAGTTGCAAAGGTTTCTTGGTCAATTAAATTTTCTTCGAAGGTTTATATCTAACACTGCAGGGAAAACTAAAATCTTCTCGTCTTTGTTGAAATTGAAGGAAGGGGAAGAATTCAAGTGGTCCAAAGAGCACGATGAGGCCTTCAAAGCCATCAAGGGCTATCTAGCCAATCCTCCTGTTTTGGCACCTCCCATCAAAGGAAAGCCAGTGAAGTTGTACTTAGCTGCGACGCATGACTCAATAGGAGTATTGTTGGCTCAAGACAATGAGGATGGCAAGGAAAGAGCAGTTTATTATCTTAGTAGGTTTCTAAACTCCTGTGAATGCAAGTATGCTGCAGTAGAGAAGCTGTGTTTAGCTTTATTTTATGCTTCCAAGAAACTCAGGCATTATATGTTGCCTAGAGTAACTTATGTTATTTCTCAAACTGATGTAATTAAGCACATGCTTTCGAAGCCAGTGCTTAGTGGGAAAATTGGGAAATGGATAGTGTCTTTGATTGAGTTTTGTCTTGAATATGTACCACAAAAGTCAGTAAAAGGCCAGGCATTGGCCAACTTTCTAGCTGATCATCCAAATGAGCTTGAGACATCAAAAGCGTTGGAAGCCACTGTGGTCGAGATCAAGCCATGGAAATTATGGTTCGATGGATCAAGAACAGCTCAAATGGCTGGAGTAGGCATAGTTATTGAATCTCCCCAATGGTTGAAAACCAAATATGGTTTTCGACTGAATGAGGGACAATGTTCCAATAATCAGGCAGAGTATGAAGCGTTGATCATAGGATTAGAAATTTTGCTTAATCTGAAAGTGAGTGTTGCTGAAGTTTTTGGGGATTCTCAGTTAGTGATAAATCAGCTAAATGGACAGTTTAAATGCACTAGTCCAGCGTTGATAATTTATTATCAACAGGCCAAGAGGTTGATAGATCAGTTCTATATGCTCACTTTAACTTATGTTCCCAGATTCTTTAATGAAGAAGCTGATGAAATAGCTCAAAGGGCATCTGGTTTCAGAGTTATATCAGAGAATGAAAAGGAGTTTTGTCAATTAACTTTGAGAAAATCTTTGCCCATGCTGCAAAACAGAATAACTGGTTTCGAAGTTTTGGAAATTAATGTCCCTACTAGTCAAAGTGTTGATTGGAGGCAAGCATTGATTGAATATTTGACCAAACCAGATAGTGTTGCAGACAAGGCAACCAGATTGAAAGCAATAAACTACATAATGTACAACAATGAGCTATTCAAGAGAGGGATGGATGGCCTTCTGTTGAAATGCTTAAACAAGGTAAGTGCCTTTAAGGTAATGGCTGAAGTGCATGAAGGAATTTGTGGAGCACATCAAGCTGGCATAAAAATGAGATGGTTGATAAGGAGGTATGGTTATTATTGGCCTACCATCCTCAGAGACTGT
Source organism: Rhododendron kiyosumense (assembly GCA_019656275.1). Taxonomy (NCBI): domain Eukaryota; kingdom Viridiplantae; phylum Streptophyta; class Magnoliopsida; order Ericales; family Ericaceae; genus Rhododendron; species Rhododendron kiyosumense. Next base: position 10,420 of record BPLS01030883.1, on the reverse strand, counting down.
ATAGATTATGCAAAAGGTTGTCAAGCATGTCAAAAAACAGGTCCACTCAAGCATTTGCCAGTCACAGATTTGCAGTATGTGATAAAACCATGGCCTTTCAGGGGCTGGGCCATGGATATGATTGGGATGATTTATCCTCCTTCATTGGAGAAGCATAAGTTTATCTTAGTGGCTACTGATTATTTTACAAAGTGGGTGGAAGCACAAGTTTATCAGGAGGTAAAGCAAACCCATGTTATTGATTTCATAAAGGGAATCATATACAGGTTTGGAAGCCCTCAAACTATAACAGTGGATAATGGTTCCATATTCGAAGGGAAACTGGTAAAGAATTTTGCTAGTAACCATGGAATTTCATTAATATACACCAGCACTTATTATGCTCAGTCAAATGGTCAAGCAGAATCAACCAACAAAATTATTAAGAGGGGGATCCAAAGAATGGTGGATCAGAACCCGGAGGTTTGGCATGAATTGTTACTTGATACTTTGTGGGCATATAGAAATACAAAGAGGACTAGCACGGGTACTACTCCATTTGCCTTAACTTATGGACATGATGTTGTGTTGCCTATGGAGATTACTGTAAAATCTCAAAGAGTAGCATGTCAAAATAACTTGGATACAGGGTCTTATCATCAAGCCATGCACATGGAGTTAGAAGACATTGATGAAGCTAGAATAAAGGCTTTAAATCATATCATGTTGCAAAAGGCAAGAGTAGCAAGGAGTTATAATAAGAGAGTCGCCCTTCGAAGCTTTGATGAAGGAGACCTTGTATGGAAGGTTATCCTTCCTATCAGGGATAGGAGGGTAAAAGGGGATGGATTAGGAAAATGGGCGCCAACATGGGAAGGGCCTTTTCAAATCCATAGAGTGTTGAGAGGAGGAGCCTATCATTTGAGAAATCTTGATGGTTATGTTCATCGAAGGAAAATCAATGGAAGACATCTCAAAGCTTATATTCCATCAATATGGGAATCCTTTCATAGAAGATAGCTTTCGAAGGAAGGTTTCTGAGGTTTTCTATGGAATTGGGTTATTTTTAATCCCGAATTCGGAGCATTGGTTGTTTAGCGGTATGATGTCAATTGGTTTTGACATTTAGGAGTTCTTTTCTTTGAAGTTCTTATATGATTACATTTCAGCCAATGTGTCATATTCGAAGCTATGAAAGAGTCAAGCATTGCCAACCAAATTTTCATTATATATATGGAGCAACTAAACAAAAGAAAACCCAAATGGGTTGAAACAGACCCAAGTGGGTCTGAGCAAAATAAACGCAAACAGATCCAAGTGGATCTGAACAAAAAAAAACCCCCCTCCGGCCCTAAAAAGCAAAAATGAAGATCATAGTTGATCTTCACAGTCCCAAAGGAGAATCTTTAAGAAGATTTTCCCTTCGGGGGATTTTTTTCTTCGTAAGCCGAAAGGACGAATGAGAGATCATCCCAGGTCCTAGCCAAGCAGAGACGTGAAGCTGTCTCCACGCACACCAGTTGGCTTCGAAGCTGTTCGACCTCGCTTCGAAGGGCCTGGAGCTCTGTTTGGATCTCTTTCTTGAGCTCCGTAAGCATGTTGGCTAGCCTAGCAATCTCAGCTGCAAGGTTGACAGAAAGAGTGGGCTGACCAGCATCCATGGTTGGATATGTGGAGTGGGAGAGAATGAAAGAGAGAATGCACCGTCTTGTTAACACATTGGTGTATTTATAATCAAATGAGTACAAAGAATCTGCTTCAGTGATTATGGGCATTGATGAGTGGAAATACGTAAGGCTCAGAAGACGAAGGGTCTGAAAACGTTTTGGACGGCATGCCTCTTGATAATTAATGGGTTGCAACTCACAAGGAGACGGCTGGAAAGCCTCGGGAAATAAATGAGTTGGATAAATTAATTTAGACCGCGTGTGGTTGGTTTTCGAAGAGCTAGCGTGTTTCAGCGTTGTCAACATTTGTTTATTCGAGGGCTGCGAAGCAGAAGCCCAGTCAGGATAAAATAATACAAAGTGCTTGTGAGGAAAATTTTTGTTTCTGTGATTTTCTTCATGCTTGTTACGTCCACGTTAGTATTTAGCATCAAAAGTAGAATGAAAACAGTAGCGAAAGGCTAAACTACCAGTTCATTGGTCAAAGCCAATATTGAAAGCGTAAACAAGAATAAGCAGTTTTCATTTTATCAACTCGGAAGGTTACAAGTGGATTACATTGAGAAACCTATCTAAGGATCCATTACATTTGAATAAAGGATTACATTGAGAAACCTATCTAGGGTCTATTAGTATCTCGAAGCTGGGTCCCTAGGGATCAAAGCTGAGTCTCTAGGGATAATCCAACTGAGATACAAAGACTAGGACCAAGCTTCATCGAGACTTGATCCAAGTTCCCTACCAGTTATTGGTAGGGATATAGAGCTCCTAGAATCACAGTTGGAAGCTCATAGCTCCATAGGTAGGTAGGTGGGCTTCGAAGACCATTATTGGTTAGATTCTTTGGTCTTCGAAGCGACCGCTGGATACAGCCACATTGTAAGGAATGATGTGGCTATACCCAGAAGCCTTAGGGTGTAAGGGAAATCTCGTAAGAAATGATGTGGCTATGTTTGGAGGCTTTTCTTCAGAAACAGGGGAGGAGGTTTCATGATGGATTTCTTTGGAGCCCTAACTGGGAAGCTTGTTTGGGAGTTGCTGAAAGAAAAGAAGGCGGAGGAAGAAGATGCTTGGTAAGTTTTCTTTTTCCCAAGACCCTTTATTTATACTAGTGAGCTTGGGAATATTCATTTATGGCACTTAAAGATACGGTAGGTGAACCGTTGGCACAGTAGTTTTTCTGAGTAATGGAAGGTGGAAAGCAGGGTTTGAGTTAATTGTGGATGTATTTGCCCAAAAGAATCGAATATTCAATGAAAGAATAAAGAACAAACTGCGTAAAGTTACAGAAAAGAACTAGTTACATTACAAATGGTAGTTAGTAGTCCTCGAAGGGAACTAAAGTTAGCATCCAAAAGGGACGTATGAGCTGCTCTTCTCCTCTGTTCTTCTCGAAGTGAAGGAATAAGTCGTGGGAGCATCAACTCATCCCTTACTGCTTCACCCTCAAGCTCTGGGAAACCCTTAGAAACTTCAGCTCTCTCTTCCCTGACTTTCTCCATCTCGTCTTGTAACCGTTGCATTTTCTTGTCAAGCTCTGAAAGCTTATCTCTTCGAGCCTGATATAAAGATAGACGAGAGGCGGTCTCGAGTGCTTTGGCTTCTAACTTATTGGCCTTTTCGAAGGTCAATCCAATGCTCTCGGACAAGAAATGATTGTGAGCAATCAATTCACTGAACTGCTTGAGTTGCTCTTGGAGAGTGGAATTGATTGACATGGGAAGGCCTTGGGAGAGAAGTAAAGCTTGATGGCACACCTCGAAGTGATAGGTTAAACTATGTTCAATCAAAGTGGGAAGTCCTAGTTGATTTAGGGTCCTCAGAAGACTCTTTAATGTCAAGACTTCTTCCTTCGAAAGAACATGTTTAAGACTAAAAGAAGGTAAGAGAAGAGGTGTGGAGGGGCTCAGGAGTTGCTGAAGGCTTTCCAAAGGGTTCGAAGAGATAAGAGGAGTGGGAGTAGCTATTTTATTACAAAATTTCTTCCAATTGACTTTTAAAGAAGGATATGTCAAAAACCACTAATGGCAAGTCAATTGGAGAAGAGGAAGATGTGGGATGGTCTTCAGGAGTAAGAGCCATATCTATTACCTGCACAAGATTTATAAGTTAAAGTTAAGTGAAAAAAAAAAGGGAATTGAAAGGTATTACTAATTGTCAAGAGTACCTGATCAGAGGAAGAGGTTGAACCGGAGCCTTGATCCTCAGCACTTCTAAGAGTATGGTTCTTCGAAGCCAAAGTGGGATTCATCCTTAGAGGTCCCTCCCCTGAAACCGATAAGGGAGTGAGGGGGAAGTCTCTCCGAAGGATAGGTAGGGGCCCCAAGGTCTTCGAAGGAGCCAAGCTGGTCAGTACTTGTGCAAAGGTTGGCTCAGTAAGGAATGACAGCAAAGTGTGCATGTCAATATCCTTTGCAGCAGAGTCTTTCTGTACAGAAAGAGCTTGAACAGGAGATGCCTGCAAAGGACAAAGAAAAGTTAGGGTGAATCTTTTCACAATTCGAAAGGCGAATATTCAGAGGATACCTTGTGAGGGACATCTTCTGGCGTTTGGATTGAGGGCTCTATCACTTCTTGCTGAGGGCAGGGGACAAGAGCTAGGTCCAATGCCTCAACAGGGGATGTAACTTGAGCCTACAAAGAAGTTAACAGTGAATCACGAGCACAGGAGACACGTGAGAATGTATGCAGTTTGAACTGACTTACCTCTTTTTGGGAGGAAGGCTTCTTTGGAGAAACAGGCCTCTTGGGAGGAGTTGTCTTCCTCACGTGGGGGAGGGTCTCCTTCGCTTGTCTTGTTTCACCTGGTTCGAACTCAAGAGTCAGAATTACAGCAAAATCCTCTTATTCCTAAGGGAATATTGAATCACAAATGAGAAAGGAATTTACCCCTGGAGGCCAGTATCTCTGTATCACTTTCTGTTTCTTCATCACTGGAAGAAACCTGAGGGCCACGCTTCCTGGTGGTCCTTGTCCTCTTCGAAGCTGAAAGGAAGGGGATAAGAAGGTGACTCGGGTAGATAGTATGGCAATTTAAAGACTAGTTATAGGGAAGGAAACCAACCTGAAGGTACAGCTGAGGGCTCAAGATAGTGCTTGGTGGGAATTACTTCTGTGGACTGAGAAGTAATCTTTCTTTTCTTCAAAGCACTTTCTGAAGAAGAGGTAGCACCTGCAGAATGGAGTATAATTAGGTTTGGTTTCAGCAAAAGAGAGGAGATTCAGAAATAATTACCTCTTTTCTGTGTTACCCTCATGGATTGCCTTCTTGGTGGAGAGGGAGGAGCGATCATTGCGATTGGAGAGGCTTCGACTGGAGTCAGTTTTTGTTCAACTTCACCTCCAGCAATGTCATCAATTCCTCCAGCCAGGCCAAATTCATTGTCGGAGGAGAAAGAGGAAGAGTTATTTTTTCCTCCATGCCCAAACTCGGACTTTTCAAACCCAATGTGGGCTAGGAACTGTTTGTAGGGTTTAACCCCTGAGAGGAAAGAGCAGTTGGAGTGCCACCAGTTGTCAAATGCAGGGGTGGTGCGCACTTCAGGTTCCCTGAAGTCCTGAGTAAATGTCCTCCTCAATGCATTTCGGGCTTGAGCAAACCCTGTCAGGAAATGCTCGACCGAGATGGGTGATCGTTCAGACATACAAATGTTGGCAAAGCCACAGTAAGGGGAAGGTATGCCTTGAACGAAGTCCAGCTGTCTAGCAAATTGTGCAGGGCAGTATACCTCTGCATGTGCTATGGACTTGAGGGTATTCGACGAGGAAATAAAGATCTCTCTGCTCGTCAGAATGTTGCTCCATGCTTGGAGAGCTAGAGAGGATCTTCCTTGTCTATCCGCCAGAATGTCGAACAACCATGCTGGCCCAACAGGAGTGGGGAATGGATTGGGCCACTCCCTGTCTGAGGCAAGACCAGCAAAGAAGCAGAGGTAGTACACCAAAGTCTGTGTTGTGCTATCCTCTGGGTGAACGTAGTTGTCACCATGAACATTGGGCGCTTCGACGAGGCCAGTGAGAGATTTGGGTGCTGTGAAGGGACCCAACTCAGGGAAGTAGGCATGAAGCCATAGTTGAATAAACCATTGGGGCCCTCCCTGTGAGTGGTTCAAACCCTTCTGGTAGAAGTCAGATCCAACCTTGTAAACGTGGCCCAGGAAGTAGGAGGCGAAGTCAAACTCTTCTCCTCTGGCCAGTGCCAGTGCCAGTGGAACGAACTCATTCATCACTCTTTTTCCGGAGTGGCAGAAGATGTGCTTGCAAAGGGTGTAGAGGATGTAGGCAAAAAACTCTGTCTCGGTCACTTCCCCCACTAATTTCTTTTCTCTGGTGCAGAAATGGGAAAAAGCCCCGTTTGTGGCAGTCAAACGAGTAAAGCCCTCGGGAGGATGGTGCTCCTCAGTAGGGTCGAATTGGGGGCCATACGGAATAAGCCCCAGCATTTGGGTAACATCCAGAACTGTGGGTGCCATCATGCCACAGTTAAAGCGAAAGAAGTTGAAGGATGGGTCCCAATAGGCCAAAGCGGCCTGAATCAGAGAAGGATTTTGTGGGACCCCCCTTCGAAGGAGGGTAATAATTCTTTTTAAGCCCACCTTCTCTAGATCGTCCGACTTCGCAGCCAACATGCGGGTGGTCCATATCTTCCAATCCTTGTCCAATGTAGGCCAGCAGGGGAAGGATTTCTTTGGGAAATTTTGCCAATCGAGGCTCGAACAAGCCCGGATTTCGGCATCCCCCAGTCGAGGATAATAAAGAGAAAGCCTAGCAGGGATTTCTCCTATGAGTTGAGGGCCCAAGATGTAAGTACCTTCTTCACTAGGGTTTGGAATGAAGACCCTGGCGTCGAGGTAGGGATCTCCGGTCGGTCCCGGTGTTTTTCCTGACACGAACCGCCTCAATGCCAAAGAGGGAGTAGAATGTTCTGAGGCTGTTGGATCGCTGGAAGAAGCCATTGATTCAGTTTGGTTTTAGCGTTGTTGGGAGGAAAGAGGGTTGGTTCTGTTCTTGAGAGATTTCGAGTTTGCAAAGCTTGAATGCGTAAAATGCAAGGGGTGGTTTTGAATTAATTTCGCTTTTATACTCCTGCAAGTGGGCCAGGCCTATAGTAGGCCCATACCCTGGGGTCCGCTGGGTTTGGTTTTTTCTCTTTTAATAGAGTTATTATTGTTAGAATTTCTATTTTAACAGTAAGTCCAAGTCCAGCGTATTGGTAAAAAGGGGAATTTCATTAAACAAAAAAAAACTGCTACTGGATTACGAAATTAAAATTTGCGTATTTACACAAAAAAAGCAAAATAAGGGAAATCCTAGTTTCTATGAAAAGAAATACAAATTAGGCCTTCGAAGGGCCTGGGTGCTGAGAAGTTGCTTTTGTATTCTCAAAGTAATGAGGAAAGGACCAAGTAACAAGGCTGTGGAACTTGTTCCATGCAAATTGGAGGAATTTCAGCTCCATTTTCCTCATGTCTTCTTTGGAGTCTGACTCCAATTTCTTCTCCAGCAGAGGCCTAAAGCGGAGCACCAGTGCTTTGGCCTTCCTTCGAAGCTTAGCCTCTTTTATTGGACGCTTCACTTGCTGCCTCTTGAAGCGTCTTCGAAGTTTTTTGTCTGCATGACCAGGCACCACCTTGAAGGACTCAGCGGTAAAGTTCTCAATTTGGTCATGCAATTTCTCAATCCTTTCCTTGACGATGGCATAGTCTTGAAGGATTTGATCGAAGCAATACGCAGCAGTATTGGCTTCGAGCCATGTCTTGATTACTGGTAGAAAGTCCAAGAAACAGTGGATTTGGTAAGAAACCGCGGAGGGAATGGAACATAGTACCAATGTTTCGCAAGCCCATTTGAAATTGGTAAGTGGGACTTGTTCTTCCAGGATGTGGATATCCAGGAATGAGAAAGCTGCAAGGAGCTGCAGAGCTTTGCTCTTGTCAGTAGGATAGATGGAATAACCATATTGCCATTGGAAATGAGGAGTGTTGATGGCAAGGTTATTCACCTCAGTGAACCAGTCGGGTTCTTCAGGAAGAGGAACCAACTTATTGGTCTCTTCGAAGTCAGCTGGGAAGTGTGGGGTTTACAGCTCTGTGAGCCAAAGGGTTTTTTGGGCTTGGGCCATGCGTTTAAAGTTGCAGTAAGGGGCAGGCCCAAGGTAGTTTTCCTCCTGTTTTAGGAAAGGAGAAAACTTGAGAGAGGAATAGATGGATTCGAGCATGCCCATGTGGACGGTGTCGTTACCACTCAAAGGCAGGAATTGACTCGCAAAAAGGGTTCGAAAGTGATGGAATCTGTTAGGTGTGGGGTCAGGTTGGTCAAACTTGACCAGTATGGTGCCAGTATTTGTATTGGTGGAGTTTTCTCCCCATGAGCCCCAGTTGGACCCATCACACGAATTCGAAGGGGTTAAAGAGGAATCCCAACCCGTGGGAGATGGGTTGGGGGTATGGAATGTTCGATCAGAAATAATTTTGCCTGCCAACATTCGAGGGGAATTTGGAGGAGACATTTGGGGAGAGTAAGATTGATGATCAAGGTTATCTAGAATAAGATTGATTTCTGGAAGAGAGTCCATAAACGTAAGACTTCTTGACAGAAAAGACTCAAATTCGAAGGGGTTTATGAGGGGTAATGTGATTCGTTAAACCCTATCATTAATTGCCATTTATAGGAGAATTATTGTAGCTATCTTTGGGAAGTTCAATGGACGTGCATAGGAATGAAATCCTGTCATGCTTCGTGCGTCCGAATTTGAAGGGACATGGGCAGAGAACGTGTGCCATTAACATTTATTTAGCATAAATAAAATGTTAATGCGGGGGGTGTGTTTACATCCTGAAAAGTGCCACCCAATGAAAAAATTCCACGTGGCCCCGAACGGTACGGCGGTTGTATGGAGCCTGTCCCGGTCGAGTACCAATTACAGAGGATTACGGGAATTAAGGGAGGCATTGTTTTTATGGCAAACGGTGTCGTTTTAAAGTGAACCGGTGTCGTTTGAGTAGTATTTAAACGCTGGTTTGGGAGATTATTGGATCTAATCGTTGATTTAGACTTTGCGATCATCGAACGGTGACCTCACTGCCCTATTTCATAACTGAAATTAAATTCAATTACAGGGAATCATTTTGGAAGCAGACGTGTTGCATTAATTCTCGTTGCTTGAAAATAGGGATCACGATCCAGGAAGTGGCCATGAACACCATGATCAAAGCGAGCAGGGGAAGAAGGAATTCTGGAAATATCAAGGTAACCGTTCGAAAGCCCCTTCAACCGTTTTATGTGGCCAACGTGGGTATCAATCGAAGACGTGGAGATCGAAGGCAGGGCCAATGTCTATAAATAAAGAAGTGAAGCGAAGAGAGAAGCCCCCACAAAAAATTCATATCATCTGACAACTCATACAAAATGATTGCTCAGAGATCTATCTTAGATTAGTTTTAGTTTAAAGTAGGATCTTTTTATAAGTTGAAGGCTTATTTGCATGTAAGATTGCTTTCGATTAAATTCAAGTGTTCTTATTTTCTTGTAAGTTCTTTTCTTTCTTTTCTTACCAAAGAATAGTCGTTTGTAAGTTTACTTTTGATTAAATTCAGTGTGCTTATTTTATTGTATTATTCTTAGAAGAATCTTAAGAGTGTTTGCATACAAACTTATCTTTGATTGAATTCGGGTTTGTTTGTGTTCAATCATCTTTTCTGATTCGAAGCGCGTCAATCTTTTATTTGGTTGATACCTTAAGGAAAAATCCTCTTAGTTGAGGTAATCGAACGGATAACACAATTGCCTGATTGAAATTAGTTGTTTCAAATCAATTTGAAAAGAGTAATTTCATCTGTGAAGTTATTTCTTTTCTGGCACGCCCGCACACAATCATTTGCCATTTGATTGAGCTAATTCAGCCCAAACACCTACACATATCAAATTGAGCTGATTTTTCACAAATTCGCTCAATTTTAAAAAAATCATTGAACGGCTCAAATTATCTGTGCGAAATCCAAACTGAGCCCTGCATGCCCGTCGGTTCACCGTCAGTATCGCCACCATCGGTAGCTTTAGCATTATTGTTGTTACTCTAGTAGAGTAGATTTGGGTATGGAAAATTGATATTCGCGCTCCACTTTTTACTGATGGCGTTAGAATTTTAACGTGAAGTTACTAGTAACTTATGAACAAAGTGGAGCGCCATCAGTAAAAGTGAAGCGCAAAAATCAGTTTCCTAGCTTGGGTATGGACCGACTGCACAGTGCAGTCTCCTTTTTGAGACTGCCGAGAAGCGATCTCCTTTTTTATTAAGTGTTTCAATAGGGTAGCATTTTTCTCTTCTCCATACGTAAAACTAGAGGGGCGACTACGAAAATTTGCCCAAAATAATATGTTCACTCTCTTTCTATCCTCCTTTACTCCTTTTTCTATTCTAGTTAAATTATATCAAGTTATAGTTGTTCTACATTCATTTTTCATATATGAAGTGTAATTTCGTGATTTCACGTGATCGAACATGCAACGACAAGAAAATGAGAAAAGAACTATGAAAGGAGAGTGCGAGATTAATCATTATTTTTACTCCGTCGAATGTTTTCTACTTAAAAAAGTGTGCTTCATAGCTCCAGAGTCACTAATATTACACGTTATTGAGCTACTATTTTCTTTTTCTTTTACTAAAATTGTGTACGTGACGAATATATAGTTTGGCGATATAACATATATAGCAACAGTGTTTTGCTAGATTTGTTAAGGTGGTAACTGCCATATCACTTGTCCATCTTCTTTCC
>BPLS01030881.1:25964-58647 GCA_019656275.1 Rhododendron kiyosumense | reverse complement strand
GCCCTAATCCCGGAATGTGAAGTGGATGTACGGGGTCATTGAGTACCTGGAAAGTATCGTGGGTGTATGGGGCCCTAATCCCGGAATGTGAAGTGGATGTACGGGGTCATTGAGTACCCGGAAAGTGTCGTGGGTGTATGGGGCCCTAAGACCTAGAAAGTTCTCTCAAGTTCGCTATTGAACGAGTTAATGGAGAAGGGATTATTTAAGTTTATATTGGAGATCAATGGGAGGCGTGCGGGGTTCCTTAAACCGGAATATAAGTCGTTAATACAAAAATGTACTAAATGGAAGTTTGAACAAAAAGGAAAGATAAAAGATGACTAATAGTTTGACTATCGATAGAAAAGCACTCTTTGAGCCTCGATTTGTCGATTCGAAGTTGGTTTCCATACCAACCTCATTTGTTGTCTAGAGCATGATCTCTTTTGTTCTACTCATTCTTTCGTCTCACTCAATTGCATATAGAGTTTGCGTAGACTTTTCTACTGGGCTAATGTAGCTCAAGCTTTATATTATTTTCAGGTACTAGTCCGGAACCATAGCTTGCATGCTTGGAGTGCTTGACGTGTGGACATTACTTTTGAAAGCTAACCGGAGGAGTTACTGAATCACCTTTGTAAATTTATTTTGAAGATGTATTTGTAATTAAATTGTAACTCTTTTGACTTGGAGTATTGTATCTATTAATTCTCTTTCGAAATTCGATACTTATGTCAATTTGGGGCCACCGAGCCAATATTGTAATATTTTGGAGCCGTGTGAATTTGGAAGTATTTGCCGGGGGGATGAGAGCGCGTTGATTATTTTGGGTATCGTAAGGGATATTTGCGAGTATTTTTATTATGAAAATCATTTATAATTATGTTGAAAATTCAGGACGTGACAGTTTCTGATGTCGGAGTGAAGTCTCCAAAGTCGCTGATTTTAGCATTTGACTCTGTTTCCAAAAACAGCGCGCCCATGGAGTTGCAGTTGACCTCGAGGCGGCCCCTTCTTGTCCTTTGGAGGCGTCCGGCGAGTGGGTAAAATATGGTTAGTGCTTTGCCTAGGGAGTTTTTGAGGATTTCTATTGGGTTTAGCAAGTGATCATTGATGGGTCTATAGAAGTAGATTGTAGGTGCATGAGTTAATGCAACGCTTTGATCAAAATCTGATAAGTAAATGAGCCTTGTTGGTGGCGGCTCCAATGGTTTCACTGTGTAGGAAGCCTTCAAGGTTAACATCCTCGATCTCGAGAGAGAGAGAGAGCGAGGGGGCGGGGGGCTGGGGGGCGCAAGCTCAAGTTAGTTGTAGTTTGCCTTGAGCTTCACATGATATAATGGGTCAAAAGAAGAAATGTGCGTTCCAATGTAATAAAGGTTACTGACATCACTTTTCATTCCATTGTAGTAAAAAAGAAGCACAGTGGAATCCCATGAGTAAAGCAATATTCAGATCACATCCAAAATTTCTCCTTTTTATGTTTGCCAAATCTGTTCAGGCCGTTACACTTTCCTTCGAAAAGTACTTTTCGAAAATAAAAATGCAATTTTAAGTTCAAAAATTATGTATTTACGTAAATAATTTTTCTACCAATATGGATCTTATTTGATAGATTTCATTGAGATCTTTTAAACGGTGCAAAATAAATCGAAAAATTATTTTTGATTTGCTTGAAATTACCTTTTTTTTTTTAAATGTTTAAAAAGAAAGCGGAACGATACCTCAATGGTAAGCATCACACCTTCTGCCTCTCCATTCGCATCTCAATAAGCCTAAGGCTTCGTTTCAGAAACCTTCTTAAAAAATAAGTACTTAAACGGGGCCTTATTTTTTGTCTAATAATAAGGCCTGTTCCACAAAATAGTGAATAAATACTTATTTTTTAAGAAGGCAATATCAAGCTCAAAAATTATGTGCTTACGCAAATAATTTTCTATTAATATGGATCTTGTTTGATAGATCTCATTGAGATTTATAATTCGGTGCAAAAAAAACTGAAAAATTATTTTTCATTTACATTATTTTTGAGTTTGAAAATGTGAAATAAGCTGTTTATTTGGGTTTTATGAAACAACCTTTCTTATTTTTCTTTGAGAAGTTCCTAAATAAGTACTTATTTTTTATGAAAATTTCTGTGACGAAGCCTAATTCAAAGTTAATTTCAAAGAGTTAGTCCAGTAATTAACTCTTGTGGGACTGGTAAATACGGGATTTTGTCTCGGTTTTAAATGCTCCCTCCTCCTGCTCTTAGGAAGGTGGGAATATCATATAGTCCCACATTAATTAATTATTAATAAAATTTCTTTTGTCGAGTAAAAAAAAAATTGAAGTGAAGATAAACTAACTCAAACACCTCAGTTATCAAAAGCCGGGGGACGTACTGTAGTACGGTGATAGTTTGTCTTCAGCTCCCAACCTGGGGGCATGCTGTATGATCTGAACCGTCCAAAAGCATTTTGGATTGTCCAAATTTAAAAAAAACTCTTCCAAGGAAACTCTTTTCTAAAAAAGTTTTTTTTTAAAATAAATCTAAACCGTTTATTATTGAGAAGGACGATCCGAATGGTGCATAGCACGCCCTGGGTTCCTTTAGCTCCACATGCTATAATGGGTCAAAAGATGAAATGTGTGGTGCAATGAAAAAAAGGTTCCTGCAATGTACTATATATATGCTACTCTCCGATTAGTCCTTCTCATCTTTGTGTTTTTCATTCGTCGCTGATTTTGCAACTTCTTTTTTTGTTAACGTCACTCCCTTACAAGTATATTTTTGCAAAAATACCACACTTACAGGGAAGTGGCATTAACAAAAAAAGAGTAGCAAAATCATTTCCCTTTCCATTTCATCTTGTCTATTTCCTTGTTTTTCATTTGTGGATACGGTTACTCCAAAACTTGAACTGGATACCCATGCGATTTCGACCATTCAAAACACTTTTAGATTTGTTAAAAGACTATAACCTGTAGAAATAGACGATCTTATCAGCCATAGTCGTTAACAAATTTGGACAATATATTGATTTCTGTGATGGGCGAGCTTGAGATGAGATTGTTTCTTGTAGTCTGGCTTAGGATAGCAGAGAGAAGCCGAATCCTTGATTTTTCAGGTTTGGAGGTTAGATGCGAGTCATAATGAGTTGCTAGGTTATGTATCCCATATCAAGATCTAGGGGAAAGAGCGGCGGCATACTGTTATACATGTCCCTTTTCTGTTCATGGATCTCGTCCCGAGTCCAATCACATAATTCGAACTGCTCACTTTGTCGCATCAGACCTGCAAAAAAATTCTTAGATGTTAGTAACCCAATGATCGAACCAAATTATTTCGATTGTGTGTAATTTGCAGTTTATTTTGTTAGAGGAAAATGTGATTTGTTCCGATCAATTGGACTTTTTGCGAGACTACTCTACGCTTCAAGGTATACGAAGTGACCGCACTACAAGAAAATTGATTTTTAGTGGCGACAAAATTTCGTCAATGTATGTCAAATAAATTTTCATTTTATTAGTTTCTCTTCATGGTCTTTCTGGCCAAACTAATTGCATTTAACCAAGTTCGTGAACAGTAACGTACGCAAACTTGCAACTTGCGGTATCCAGTACTCCCAATTCCGTTGTCGTTAATTTACTGGCTTGAAGCGCCTTATCCTGAAAATACAGGTTTACGTTGCCTGATTAATTTCAAGACTTGGAGTTTTCCTGCCTATACCGGTCGATATAAAAATGGAGAAGAGAAAAGGAGAGGGACGGATTGAAAGAAGCGCGCTTTTGGCTAAGATAATGGAGTCCAGTGAACGAAATAAAGGTCCCTCAATTGTACTACTATATGTGTGATAGGCACGTAAATGTTCACATATGTGCCCTTTAATTTATCCTTACTAAGTCTATTTTTATATTATTTTTGAAGCTTAATGCTTAATTTTTGTGTTGTATGTATTTTGGAGAATATATTGGAATACAGTTTATATATTAAAAAATATGGTTAAAAAATTAAGTGTTCCAAATTTTAATTCGTTTGAACCGGTGGAAAGATTTTATTTTTATGATCATTTTGTCCTAAATGGTCATAATTAAATTTTGACTCTAGGTTTCTCGTTGATTAACTCTAAGAGATATTTGATTCTATGACTTTCTTTGGGCTAATCAACGAGAGCCCAAGAGTCAAAATTTAATTATGACCATTTAGGATAAAATGATCATAAAACTAAAATCTTTTCACCGGTTCAAACGGATTGAAATTTGGAATACTTAATTTTTTACACTGTTTATATATTAAAAAATATAGTTAAAAATTAAGTGTTCCAATTTTCAATCTGTTTAAACTGGTGCGAAAATCTTATTTTTCTGATCATTTTATCTTAAATGGTCATAATGGACTTTTAGCTCTAAGGCCTTTCAATAAACATCCTAAAAGAGCCCTAAAACTAAATAAAGAGTCTTATGATAGGTTTGAATGAAAAGTATGATTTGGGTAGAATGAAGAGTAGAAGTTAGTTGAATGATGAATGGGAAAAGGGGATAAAGAGGGATATTTTTGTCCACAAAACACCCCTCCAAATCTGGATTATTTTTGGGGATCTCAAGTGGAGTCCAAAATTAATACTAGAGAATTCCTATAACTGGGGAAAACAAAAAGGGTGTAAGTAATAATGGGGGAAAGAATTGGAATGCCAAATAGGGGGAAAAGAGGTGGACCCTCTCATATACCCCCTGAGGGTCATCATTTAGCCCGTGGCCCGCCTGAAGTCTGCCTGGTTCATCGGGTTTTTACCCGGTCCGTAGTTTGTAATCGGCGGTCTTGGGCCTATGAATTTTTACTCGGCCTGCCCGTAGGCCGGCCTGTGAGCCCACCCGTGGTACCTGCCCACAGGCCCACCCATTAGCCCAAAATCCCATGAAATCCTTTCTTTTTTCCCTTACTCAAGGAAATTTAAGCCTGCCCGTTAGTCCGCTCCTTGGCCCGCCCGATTTTTGGCCTGCTAGCCCATCAATTGGACTAGCCCGTGGGCCGGGTTTGGGTTTTAATTTATGGTAGGTAGCTCGGCCCGACGGGTCCGGAAAAAGTAAAAGCCCGGTTGGCCCTACCTGTGGGTGGGCTTGGGTAGTGACTTCCGGGCTGGACCAGCCCGGCCCAGCCCGATAATGACCCTTAATATCCCATCTTATTTTTCCCCTCTTTTTTTTACTCCATCCAAGCAAGTCCTTAGAGTTAAAAATTAATTATAACCCTTTCAAATAAAATGATCAGAGAAATAAGATCTTCATATTAGTTCAAACGAATTAAAAATTGGAGCAATTAATTTTTCAACCATGTATAGACTGATTATATATTAAAAAATATGATTAAAAAATTAAATGTTTTAATTTTTAATCTGTTTAAACCGGTGTGAAAATTTTATTTCTCTGATTATTTTATTCTAAAGGGTCGTAATTAATTGTTTACTCGAAGGCTCTCGTTAGTTAACCCTAAGAGATTTGATTCTACGACTTTCTTAGGATTAACTAATGAAAGCTTTAATTCAAAAATTAATTATAATTCTTTAAGATAAAATAATCAAAAAAATAAAATTTTTGTACTAATTCAAACAAATTAAAATTTGAAACATTTAACTTTTTTGTTTGGCTTTACCAAACAAGATCTTTCGTCTTTTCCCTTGCAGCTCCAAAATGGTGACAGTTTGTCACTATCCCTGTGGTGACGCAAGTCACCGCAGGCCCCCCCAGTCAGCATCCATCATTGAAATCCCAGTGGGTCACCACAAGCCCCGCAGTCAGGAGAAATTATTCGTTGCCGCAAAAGCAACACGTTATTTTTGCCAGCTGGTGCCTCTTTCCAATTAAAATTTGTCTAAATTTGTCTTCTGGGCTAATCGTCACTCTGAAGTCTACCACCGTCTGAAGTCTACCACCATTTGAGGCATTAAATCCACAGACACATGTTCTTCTCTCTCTAGTATGTTCTTCTCTCCCCACTAGAGGGAGTCTTCTGTCAAAAATTAAGTATTCCAAATTTTAATCCGTTTGAATGGGTGACAAGATTTAATTTTTTTGTTCATTTAATTCTAAAGGGTCATAATTAAATTTTGACTATAGAGCTCTCATTGATTAGCCCTAAGAAAGTTGTAGAATCAAATATCTCTTAGGATTAACCAACGAGAGCTTTAGAGTCAAAATTTAATTATGATCCTTTAGAATTAAATGATCATAAAAATAAAATATTCTCACCTATTCAAACGGATTGAAATTTGGAACACTTAATTTTTCAACCTGCAGTTTATATATTAAAAAATATAATTAAAATATTAAGTGCTCTAAATTTCAATCTGTTTGAACCGATAGAAAGATTTTAGTTTTCTGATCATTTTATCTTAAATGGTCATAATTAAATTGACTCTAGGACTCTCGTTGATTAGCCTTAAGAAAGTCATACAACTAAATATCTTAGGACTAATCAATGAGAGTCATAGAGTCAAAATTTGATTATAACCCTTTAGAATTAAATGATCAGAAAAATAAAATCTTCCCGCCCATTTAAACGGATTGAAATTTAGAACACTTCTGTTTGAATGAATGAGAAGATTTTTTTTTCTGATCATTTAATTCTAAAGAATCATAATTAAATTTTGACTCTAGAGCTCTCGTTGGTTTGTCCTAAAAAATATTTGATTCTATGACTTTCTTAGGGCTAATCTACGAGAGCCCTATAGTCAAAATTTAATTATGACCCTTTAGAATTAAATGATAAAAAAAATAAAATCTTCTCACCCATTCAAACGAATTGAAATTTGGAACATTTAATTTTAGAGAGAAGACTGTGTCTAGTGGAGAGAGAAGAACGTGTGTTAATGTATTTAATGCCTCAAATGGTGGTAAACTTCAGACTGACAATTAACCCACAAGGCAAATTTTGATTGGGAAGAAGCACCAGCTGGAAAAAGGACGTGTTGCCTTTGGGGCAACGAATAATTTCTCTCCAGTCTCCAGTCAGGAGAAATTATTCGTTGCCATAAGGGCTACACGTCTACTTTGCCAGGTGGTGCCTCTCACCAATAAAAATTTGCCTTGTGGGTAAAATTGTCAGTCAGAAAGTCTAGTTCCATTTGAGGCATTAAATACACTGACACATGTTCTTTTCTCTCCACTGGACATAACCTTCTCTCTAAAATCATAGGCGTGTAGATCGATCAAAAAATTCTAACTCAAGTTCTGTGTATCAAAAGCCAAAACCAGCAAAAGGACCAAAGACCCACAAGATTAAGGGGTGTTCCGGTAACAATTTGAGGGGAAAGAAGAGTAAGGCATTTTTACCACGTTGTTCACATAAATCAACAAAATTTGATATTTTAGCATGTTGTTCACATTAACTAACAACTTGTCAATAAAACCTTCTTTTTCAATAATTTTTACTCACAGACACATCTATAATTTATTCATTATCGAAAATAACTTGACATTTTTCAACAAGTTATTTACTATAAAAAAACACCTAACAACTTGATTGCAACACATTTTTTCCCACAATTTTCTACTAGAAACACCCTTGAAGGCTTCATTCCACTAAGAGTACTTATTTTTTGAATTAAATGTGATGTATGGTGAGATAATGACTTATCTCGTAAAGCATAAAATAAGTTCTAAAAAAATAAAAACTTTAGCAGAACATGGCCTTAAAAAGACCCGCTGTGTTATGCTTAGATTGTTCTACTTTTTCTTTTTTTGTCCTTACTCAAAAAAGTTTTGCTTTTGTTAGTTTTGCATTAAAACTTTGTAAATTATTGATTCATCTCGACGAGAGGAATCGAAAGAGTAGAAATTTTGAATTTTATCCAAAATATTTTTGAAACTATCCAAGATAAAACCCAAAAAGCAGACATAAAAAAAAATTATGACTTTTATCCAAATATTTTGAAAATATCCAAGATAATGCCTCTTGGATATTACAAAAAAAAATTACTAGGCTAAAAGTATAAAAAAATATTGTCCGATTCCTCAAGACGAATCAATAATTCACACAAATTAATTTATTGCAAAATGAATAATCGTGATGTGTTTTTAATAAGGACAAAACATAAAAAAAGAGCAAAACATTCCAAGTTCTCAAACACATTACATTATATATTAGAGCATAAATTATAGTAAATACATGCACATCCACTATCCAATAACAGAGATTCAATAGGAATTGCGAGCTTGGCAGTTTGGGAGTCGAAAAGAAGACAATAAAAAAAAAAAAAATGTATATACGCATGCATATACAAGCTATTGTATATGTTACATATATATTATTATTTTTTATTTCTTAAATATCTCGCGGTCTGATTATGATAATTCATGGTTTTCAAGTGAAAATTCAATCTTAGTCCGTATCTCACGATTTTTTAATTTTTAAATTCATATCCGGACCAATAATTCATGGATAAAATTTAAAAGGTACTAATATCAGATCGATCTGGACCGGTTTCACATTCACTGAATTTTGTTTGTGCAACAGATCTACACGCCTACGCCTATTTTTAGAGAGAGAAAAGGTTGTTGTAACCCAAGAGAGAGAAGTATGTGTCCAGTGGAATGAAAAGATTGTATGTCAGTGAATATTTATTGGTGAAAGATATATACCACCAGGCAAAATGACGTGTTGTCAAGGGCAACCAATAATTTCTCCCGAGTCAGCATCCATCATTGAAATCTCAGTGGGTCACCACAGGCTCCCCGAGTCAGCATCATCATTGAAAATTTGAAGTCTCAGCCAATTGGCCCACTGGGGCTATCCTTCGATGGTTGATATACATACCAAGATTCTTGTGGCTTATTCAAGTCCACGAAAACTTCAAAGTGACATTTGTGTCCCATTTCCAACTTAGCCAAAAAACGTGGTCCCTTCAAATTGAAGTTTCCTGCTTTAGTAGTCTTTTCGGATTTGTTTGCGGAGTTATTAGGTTAAATAGGGTGCTCGCTCTTCTGTGTTCTTCAGTATATAGTATCTCTGTAATATGATTCTCGAATCTTCTTTATATCAACGATTGCAATCTTCTTCAGGAAAAACAAATTGAAGTTTCCCGAATTTGATCAATTTCTCTCCACATTTCTAAATTCAATACATAGGCTAGTTCATACATTTTGATAATTTTACAGGAGATTTTAAAGTAGCTTTTAACTTATATCTGAATAATAATTTCTTCACTATCAGATCCTAATATACGCTATTAAGAACCTTTTTTGCCAAAAAAATACAACTCATCTTCGGGTAGTCGAATCGAAAAAGAAAAATTAGGAACCTAACGTGAGGGAAAAAATAAGTTGTTCTATCGCCCCTTGAGAAACATCTTGCAAATCCTTTCCCAGCATTTCTGGTCCGGTTCAGCTATCTGCAATTTCGACCTTGCATCGTCGGGGAATCCTTTCTGTAATCAAATTAAATTATTGAACATTAGTCTAAAAAAATTAAGAAAAAAGGAATAGAAATGGAAAATGGCAGACACAGCCGGGGCTGGCTAGACAAAAAACGTTTCGATGCAACGGTTATTTGTATCACCCTCTCACATGTGTGGGCTCCATCCCATGTGAAAGATGCGTTACAAATAACTGTTGCATTGAAAATTTTCTGGCGCTAGACAGCTAATTAATTTCGATAATAATTTGATTTTGATCATAATTTTTTATTTTTTAGATTTCTCTAGTTATGACGATGCAATAATCCCCCAAAAGTTAACGACAAACTAATAAATGCGAAAAAAATTTGAATAAGGATAAAAAAATAAGTCACTTGGCTTATTTGTCCAAACAATCCCTAGTTGCAGTTTTTGTCTTCATCTCCGGCCACATGCTATAATGGGTAAATGTGTGGTCCAGTGTAATAAATTGCATGCAAAAATAAATAAGAAGTCATAATATGGGCAGTTGGAACATTATAAGCTTGATGTACCTCATCAACAGAAATTCCAGAATATGACCACGATTTCTGAATTATGTCGAGGGTTAGTTGAGACAAAAAAGTCAGAGAGCTATCATTTGATCGAAAAGTTAATCCGCCTTGTTGCAACTCTTCCAGTTACCACAGCAACAACGGAAAGAGCATTTTCAGTTATGAAGAATGTGAAAACTGATCTGTGCAACAAAATAGAGGATAATTTTCTAGCAGATTCTATAATTATGTACATCGAAAGAGATCTTGTCCAAGACATCGACTCAGATTTGATAATAGATGATTTCTATTCTATAAAACATCGTAGGGTACAACTTCGATAGTGTACGTTATTTTGTACTTCTCTTTTATTAATTTTTGAACATTTACATATTTATAGATAAGTTTCCCTCTATTTGGTTTATATATATGTAATTTGGGTTAGACCAGTGTAAATTTAAGTTGCAGTTTGTCTTTCCTCTCCGGCAACTTGAAATGTGTGGTCCAGTGCTATAAATGTCCCTGAAAGTACTAGAGTAAATATGTTGGGTCAAAATGTGTGGTCTAGTGTAATAAATGTCCCTGAAAAGTGCTATATATGTTCGGCATTATTCCACTAAATAAGTTATTTGCTAATTTTTTGGCTTTTATTTAAAAAAATTTCATATTTATTAATTTTTTTGGAGATTATTATTTTTTTATGACAAGATGAATTTAAAAAATAAAAAATTACGATCGAAATCCAATTTTTTAAATAAAGACGAAAAAATTGGCTTATTGACTTATTTTTATCTTTATTAAAAAATATTAGGTTTCGATCGTAATTTTTTATTTTTTAGATTCATCTCGTCATGACAAAACAATAATCTCTAAAAAATTGACGAAAAACTAACAAATGCGAAAAAAATTTGAATAAAGACAAAAAAATAAACTAAGTGGCTTATTTAGCCGAACAATCTCTTAGTGCTTGTTTCAAGTTTGTCTTCTGCTCTGCCCACATGCTATAATGGGTCAAAAGAAGAAGGATGATGCTATGGTGTCCCCGATCATTTCGGGGACACCGTAATTTTTGGCATAATTTCACCATTATGAGTATAATTAAAACTCATTACAAGTATAACAGAACCCAAACAAGGTATAACCAAAGAATATCCAAAAAACCAATCAATGTATAACCAAACCCAACCAAGGCATAACAAAGAAGTTATGTCTTATTATGGTTTTGTTATGCTTGTAATGGATTTTGATTATACTCATAATAGTTTTGTTATGCCAAAAGTTACGGTGTCCCCAAAATGACCGGGGACACCAAAGTCATTCCCAAAGAAGAAATGTGTGGTGCAATGTAATTAAGGTCCCTCAAATGCACGTAGAGAATAAATTATATACACCAGCGGTGTAAATATTTGTTTCCTCTAAATCAATTACATTGCGCTACGTCGTTAAAATAGTGGTCCCAATTAATAGAATATGGCGATGTGACGCAATGTAATTGATTTGGAGAAAACAAATATTTTATACCGGTGGTGTAAATAATTAAGGATAATGCTATGGTGTCTCTTACGCTGCCTCCGTTATGCTCTTTGTGGTTTTTGGTTATGCCCTTTGTGGTTCCATGTTATACAAGTACATATACAACACACGGATCCACACATGACATAACATGGAATCACATATGACATTATCGAAAACCACAAGAGACATAACTGAAATCACAAAAGACGTAACCGAAAACCACAAGAGGCATAATGGAGACACCGTAAAGATAGACACCATAGCATTGCCAAATAGGTTAATTATCCCTCATGTTCTATATATGCTACTCTCTAATTAATGCTAGTTTGTTATGTAACAAATAGCACAACTTCTGTTAATGATATCATGTGCATGGTGATTGGATAAACTTTGATCGATTAGAGTATACTGATTGAAATCAAGGATGATGCTATGGTGTCCCTGGTTATTTTGGAGATACCGTAATTTTTGGCATAATTTGACCATTATGAGCATAACTAAAACCCATTACAACCATAACAAAACTGAAATAAGACATAACTAAGGAATATCCAAAAAACTAACCAATGCATAACCAAACTCAACCAAGACATAACAAACAAGTTACGCCTTGTTATGATTTTGCAACCGAACGCCCACTTAGCTTGGCTAGGTATTGGTATTGCCGGGATTTTCCCTTAGGATAGATCACTAAACTGGATGACTCCACTTTCTTTTGAGGAGACATTGACAGTGAGGTTCAAGTTGATGACTTACCTAGGAAATCTAATGATTGGCCTCCTATATAATTATAATATGACCTTGACTAGGTAATTCATGGGTGCCCCTACCCGCTCTGTTCCACCCCGTCCTGTGAAAACAGAGAGAAAATTATTCAAAATTAAAGGCAATAAGATGAAAATAGTTACATATTATGTGTTATATTACTATACTAATGAAAATATAAAGGAAAAAAATTTATCCGCAAAAAATAAATTATTTTAGTGTAATGAGAAACAGTGGGGTATAAATATAATTTTTTAGTTTAATGATGAAAATATTAGACTAGAATTATAGCTTTGCATGTAAAAATATTTGGAGGTGGGTAATACCAACCCGAGCCCTATCTGACCCCGATGGGGTCTTTTATAATTACAGGTGGAAAGCGCACGTGCGTTGCACGTGGTATTTTATCATCGTTTTACATTGTTATTATGTCCACTTTCTTGTATCTTTGAATGGAAATGAAGCAGATACAAGAGTAGTGATAACAAGAATTGATTTTTCTCCGTTAAAAATCTTGGTATGAGAGCCGAGCGGTGTATCCACTTTGTCTCCTCTTCCACTATTTCCCCTCGCACATTGACGCATTTCCGTAGTGTATGATAACGGGTCATTTATGATTTCATATGTACATAAATAAAGAAAAGTAAAGATAACTGAAGTAAAGTATACCGGGGCGATGTATGAGCATTAATTTGAGCAATTCTTTGGGAAGAATCACTTTTCATGATCGCTTTGATGTAATGAAGAGATGCTGATTTTATGATGGAGGGTAGATTTGACATTATATTTCCCTCACTGGATATTTTATGAGGACCAAGGCAAGGTGTTTATGGATTGAGTCAAGTTAAACATTTGAGAACAGAGGTTCTGTTGGTGTACGTGACATTGATCAAATATTTGGTGTACACCATTCTAGTAAAAGGAAAAGAAGATTTAATAGTGGGGCATGCGTTACCCAACATTGCCTAGGCATGTACTATATTTAAAAAAAAATCCACTCTTAAGACAGGAATGGTGGGGGGAAGCTGTAGTTTTTGGCTCGTTTTTTGGACGTCCCGGTCTTCGTGGTCCGAACCAAGGCCAAAATAGATTTTTTGGCCCGGACCAAGACAGATTACTATATAAGCAAGTTTTAGGGTTTTTTGCTTAATTGTATTGCATTCACAGCAGCTTTTCTGTGAGAGGCAAAGAGAGGAACTCTGAGAGATCTCATCTGTAGCCCTTTGGGCATCCGATTACTTCCGTATAGTGAAACCCTAGATCGTCTGACTGCCCGTGGAGTAGGTATTCATTACCGAACCACGTATATCTCTGTGTTCTCTGTGATTGCTGTTTCTCTCTCTCTTTTCTGTGGTTTGTTTAATTACATAGCAAATAATCACGTCCGTTTCTGTGTTTGTTAACGCTTCCGCACAACAAACTGGTATTAGAGCCCTAGGTTTTCGATCTAGGGTTTGCTTCTGGTGATTATTGCTTTGTTATTGAAGAACGATGTCTGAAGAATCCGGTAAATCTGGTAAAACTCCAAAAGATGGAGATTCCACCAAAATTGAATCGAGTTATCGGCCTGGGGCTTCGAGGCCAATTATGTCGAGTGCGAAGTTTGACGTGGAAAAATTTGATGGCAAAAATAACTTCGGTATGTGGCATGCGAAGTTATGGATGTTCTGATCCAACAGGAGTTGGATTTTACTTTGGAAGACAAGCCTGAGGACCTTGATGCAAGGGATTGGGATCGGATCAACCGCCAGGCGTGCGGTTTTATCAGGATGTGTCTTGCCAAGGATCAGAAGTATTTTGTTATGCGGGAAACGAATGCGAAGGTCCTATGGAAAAAGCTCGAGGACAAGTACATGACCAAGAGCGTGGAGAATCGCCTTTATCTGAAGAAGAAACTCTTCAGATTTCAGTATCGTTCAGGTATATCGATGACTGAGCACTTGAATGATTATAATAAAATACTTGCTGATTTGTTGAATCTAGATGTTGAGATTCTAGATGAGGATAAAGCCCTGCTATTATTAAATTCCTTGCCCAAAGATTATGACCATCTGTCTACCACTTTAATGTATGGGAAGGATACCATTAAATTTGATGATGTCTCTAATGCTCTTGTGAACAATGAGTATCGCAAAAGGGATATGCAGGCACATGGAGATTCTGGAGAAGCCTTATCTATCAGGGGCATGTCTGAAAATAGGAAGAATAGCGGTAATCGGGGTCGCTCCAAGTCTAAAGGGAGAGGGACCTTAACTTCTGGTAGAGTTGCTAAAGATGAATGCGCCTATTGTCGTGAGAAGGGCCATTGGAAGAAAGATTGTCCTAAGAAAAGGGGCAATGATAGTTCCAAGGCCAACATAGTACATTCTGATGAAGATGATGATCTAATTTAGCTCTGTTGGGTTCATCGCTAGTTTGTCAGTCTGATCAGTGGATTATGGATTCCGGTTGTACCTACCATATGTGTCCTAACAAGGATTGGTTTTCCAGCATTGACATGGTTGATGGTGGAGCAGTTTTTATGGGCAATGATCACGCCTGCAATACAATTGGGGTAGGGAAGATCAGGTTGAAGCTACATGATGGGTCCGTCCGTATTTTGTCTGATGTTCGGTATGTACCGGACCTAAAGAAGAATCTGATATCGCTGGGTACTTTAGACTCCACAGGTTACCGGATTACCAGTGAAGGTGGAGCTCTAAAGGTTTCGAAAGGTGCTATGGTTGTGATGAAGGGCATTCGACAGAACAATTTGTATTACTTGCAGGGTAGTGCAGTTGTAGGTGGGTCAACTACCGTCTGTAGCAACATTGGGGAGGATGATTCGGACACTACCAGACTGTGGCACATGCGTTTGGGTCATGCTGGCGAGAAGGCCATGCAAGGCCTGCTGAAGCAGAACTTGTTGAAAGGTGCCAAGACCTGTAAGATGGATTTCTGTGAACATTGTGTTTTGGGAAAGCAGACTAGAGTCAAGTTCGGCACTGCTATTCACCAAACGAAGGGTACACTTGACTACATTCATTCGGATGTCTGGGGGCCAGCTAGGGTTGCTTCTCTTAGTGGTAAGTATTACTTTGTTTCTTTTGTTGATGATTTCTCTCGCCGTGTTTGGATTTATATCATGAAACATAAAGATGAGGTGCGTGATATTTTCCTTAAGTGGAAAAAGTTGATTGAGACCCAGACAGGTAGACAGATCAAGCGCCTCAGATCAGACAATGGGGGAGAGTATTGATCTGATCCTCTCTTCGATATTTGTGAAAAATTTGGTATAGCGCGGCACTTTACGGTGAGAGGCACACCACAGCAAAAGGGTGTGGCAGAGAGGATGAACCGTACTTTACTGGACAAGGTGCGGTGTATGCTATCGACTTCTGGTTTGGGTAGACAGTACTGGGCTGAAGCAGTGACGTATGCATGTCATTTGGTCAACCGTTTGCCATCCGTTGCACTTGAGGGTAAAACGCCATTGGAGGTATGGTCAGGTAAACCTGCATCAGATTATGATTCCTTACATATTTTTGGTTGCCCTGCTTATTATCATGTTAGGGAATCAAAGCTGGATCCTAGAGCCAAGAAGGCATTATTCTTGGGCTTTATGGAAGGTGTTAAGGGATACAAATTGTGGTGTCTCTATTCAAAGAACGCAATCATTAGCCGCGACGTGACCTTCAATGAATCTGAGATGATCAAGCCGCCTGTGCAGGTTGTGGGTAATAAAGTTGCTCAGAAACAGGTGGAGTTAGAGACCTTGGTGGTTCCTCAAGATCCGATTCAGTTAATTGAGGAAGACAGTGGGGTTGAATCAGATGACAGTGATACAGTTGAGGGTGAAGTTCCAGTAGACAGTTCTTCGCAGCAGCAACAACAGAAAGATTCCATTGCAACATCTCGACCTAAAAGGGTCATCCGTGTACCCGCAAGGTATGTTGATATGGTTGCCTATGCATTGTCGGTTATTGATGTTGATATCCTGTCCACTTTCAAAGAAGCTATGAGTTGTCCAGAAATTGGGGAGTGGAAGAAAGCAATGGGTGAGGAGATGACTTCTCTTCACAAGAATCAAACTTGGGATTTGGTACTGCTTCCGAAAGGCAAGAAAGAGATTGGTTGCAAGTGGGTTTACACCAAGAAGGAAGAGTCAACAAAGAAGGGTGGTATTCGCTTCAAAGCTAGGCTGGTAGCCAAGGGCTACGCACAAAAGGAGGGAATCGACTACAATGAGGTATTTTCTCCTGTTGTGAAACATGCTTCAATTCGCATTTTGCTAGCTTTGGTAGCTCAGTTTGATTTGGAGTTGGCTCAATTAGATGTTAAAACCGCATTCCTACATGGTGATTTGGAGGAAGAGATTTATATGTCTCAACCTGAAGGTTTTCGTGTTGCTGGTAGGGAGAAGTTGGTTTCTCGATTACATAAGTCTCTCTACGGGTTAAAACAGTCGCCACGTCAATGGTATAAACGTTTTGATAGCTTCATGTTGAGTCAGAAATACACACGGAGCCAATTTGATCATTGTGTATATTTCAGAAAGCTTGCAGATAAGTCCTTTATTTATTTGCTTTTATATGTCGATGATATGCTGATCGCATGTAAAAGTCAGGCGGAGATAGACAGGTTAAAGATTCAGCTGAGTAGGGAATTCGAGATGAAGGACCTCGGGGAGGCACGTAAGATTTTGGGGATGGAGATTACTCGGGATAGGGTGAAGGGCACCGTTCACCTAACTCAGCAGCAATATTTGAAGAAGGTGCTTGAGCGGTTCGGTATAGGTGGTAGCTCAAAACCGGTGAGCGTACCACTGGCTCCCCATTTTAAGCTTAGTGCTTCGCTATCTCCCACTACAGATGAGGAACGAAAATACATGGCGACCGTTCCTTATGCGAGCTTGGTTGGAAGTCTGATGTATGCCATGGTCTGCACGAGGCCTGATTTGGCACAGGCCGTCCGTATGGTTAGTCGTTACATGCACGATCCTGGTAAGGTGCATTGGCAAGCGGCTAAGTGGATTTTGCGGTATGTTCTGGGGACCGTGAATTTGGGTTTGAAGTTCGAGAGGTGCGCATCAGTTTGTGATCTGGTTTCTGGTTTTGTGGACTCGGATTATGCAGGTGATTTGGATAAGCGTCGTTCAACAACTGGGTATGTGTTTACCATGGCTGGTGGGCCGGTGAGTTGGCGATGTACTTTGCAGTCGACAGTTGCACTGTCCACTACCGAGGCCGAATATATGGCTGTGACTGAAGCCATAAAGGAGGCGATCTGGTTGCATGGGTTGATGGCTGATTTGGGCGTTGGGCAAGATCACGTCGTCGTTCATTGTGACAGTCAGAGTGCAATTCATCTTGCGAAGAATCAGGTGCATCATGCTCGGACCAAACATATTGACGTCCGCTTTCACTTTGTTCGTGAGATCATTGATGAGGGGGATATTCTGTTGGAGAAGATTGGTACTACGGATAATCCGGCTGATATAATGACTAAGGTTGTCACTGGGGTCAAGTTCCATCGTTGTGTGGACTTGATCTATATGCAGCAACTCTGAGCACCTTCAGGTGCATGCGCCGTAGGGCGCTCTGATGGCAGTCAGAGCACGATTCTTTTGGGTATTCTGGTTATCTGGTTTTCTGGTTGCTGCATGTCTGATTTTCTGGTTCGTAGTCCAATATCTTGCCAAGGTGGAGATTTGTAGTTTTTGGCTCGTTTTTTGGACGTCCCGGTCTTCGTGGTCCGAACCAAGGCCAAAATAGATTTTTTGGCCCGGACCAAGACAGATTACTATATAAGCAAGTTTTAGGGTTTTTTGCTTAATTGTATTGCATTCACAGCAGCTTTTCTTTGAGAGGCAAAGAGAGGAACTCTGAGAGATCTCATCTGTAGCCCTTTGGGCATCCGATTACTTCCGTATAGTGAAACCCTAGATCGTCTGACTGCCCGTGGAGTAGGTATTCATTACCGAACCACGTATATCTCTGTGTTCTCTGTGATTGTTGTTTCTCTCTCTCTTTTCTGTGGTTTGTTTAATTACATAGCAAATAATCACGTCCGTTTCTGTGTTTGTTAACGCTTCCGCACAACAGAAGCATGGTATAGGTTCAGTCAATTACATGGTAACAAACATGAATACTTGATTACTTGTTACGAATTTGGGGCAATGGAGTCCGGTTTGCTCGGCACTAACCCAAAGACAGCAAATAACTAAAACTCTCTAATTTGTGGTCACTTTGCACGAAGGGAAAAGAAAGCCCTTATTCCAATACCCAGGAATGTTCGGTAATTCTGTTTGAATGAGAAATGGATGAGGGCAAGACATGAAGATGTCTGTAAACAGATAATGGGCTCGTCTTCGATGAATGTGGCGAGTATGGGGTCTTAGTAACAGTACATAAACAGATTGAAGGTCGGAGGGGAAGGTGGAGGAAGATGGAATCAAAATGAAGGTCCGAGAAGAAGAAGATGGATGGAGAGCCAGAGGAAGACATGATGTTTCTAGTTGATGGCCGATGGAGTGTTCGAGAGATGGAGAAAGAATACGTCGTTTGGGGTGTTTGGAGGGGGCTGCATTTGTTGGGGAAGGAAATAACAAAGGTTTTTTCGGGTTATAAAAGTAGACAAACATCCCACCCTATTATAAGAAGTATAGATGGATAGATATATTTCCCTGAACTCGCCCTAGCACCCAAAAATTTAATGAAAACCTGCTCTGATCGGGGCGGGGCGAATTGCCATCCTTAAATTTCACGGTCAACTTACTGGAGTCCCAATAAAGGTAGAGAGCAACTCTATCTGGCATTGCCTCATAGGAGTTGTTACAGCCTGGCATTTTTATTTATTTATTTAATTATGTCGCCATTTATTATTTGGTGTTATGATTGGGTCCCAACTACTTCTAATTATTTTGTGCGCGCTATGGGTATTATTGTTATGATTGTAATCTTTGGGGTATAAGATTGCTTTTGGATAAATTAGTGGGTACGTGCTTGATTATAGAATTTGGTATTAAGTCAGATTTGGTAAATTCATATTGTTATTTATTTACCTTAACTTTAATTGACTAGTTAGCTATAACTTAGGCTATCCACAGTAATATAATCAAAAACCAATTGTTTTTAAAGTTAACAATGCTAGTGCAAAAGATGGCTCACAATGGTATAATCAAACTTAGCAACATCCTTAGAAATAATCAAATTTTGGATTTTGGATAACCAAAATTAGCAACATTTTTCAATAATCAAAATTTATGGATTTCACACCACATAAGTTAACTAGTTCCAAAATTTGTATACAAGCGTGTTTCAATTGGTATTTTTTTTCCTCTTCTTCGTTTACTCTATATTTTCTTCACTTCACCCACAAACTATTTTTCTTTCTTTCCCTCAAAAAGAGAAACTCATATCTCTCGATTATCTACTATTCAACCTATCATCGCCGGGTTAAGGTATTTCACTCTTCTTTTCTGTTTCTATTTCCTCCCCCCCCCCCCAAAAATAAAAAAATAAAAAAAAAATAATAGGAGGGACGAAAGTTACTGATTTTTCTCCAAAATTAAGAGAGGAAATCGATATATTTTTGCCCAAAAAAACGTAAATTGAGGGAAGTGAATGACAGGAAATAGAGGGGGGAGAGAGAGTGAAATTGTAGTGGACCCTTATTTTGGTTATGGATTAGAAGTGACCATTGTGAAGCTCAATATTGTTAAGTTTAGCAACCTCTTAAGTGAATAATCAAAAGCTGATGTATCAACTTTTGATTATCCTTTTTTGATTATACCACTGTGGATGACTTTAGGCCACAACGTTAGTGGGTAGTTATAAGAGTTGTACTTAGATATTCATAAGTTTAATAGGGTTTTATTGAGAGAACTTCCAACTTTCATAGGAGAGCCGCAGCCGTCGAACTTCTTGGTTCCTTGAGGTAATATTCCACTTCATTCATTCCCTAAGGTAATATTCCACTTCATTCATTCCTTTTTCTTTGGTGCGTAAAATTTACAGATTGGTCAAACCCTTGGATTGGAGACTAGTTTAATGAGTTTTGTTTGTGTTCAGAGAGAAAGAGAGAGAGGTGAGCGGCGTAGTATGTGTGGCAGTGAAGGTGTGCGGCGTGGTGCGTGTGGCGGTGATCGGTCCGTTGTAATTAGTTGGGGCTGCTTAAATATTGGTCATTTGGGGGATGATTTGAATATTAATACCAGTGGTGGACTTTTAATGGTGCCGATGCAATAGGCTGGATTTGGTGCATGTGTGGATAAGTTGTCATATATATTTTAGGGAGTAAAGGCTATTTTCTTTTTCCGTGATTGAGTTGCGTTGTCTTTGGGCTCAGTTGAGTGGTTAAGCATGTTATGTATTTGCGAACTTCCTTGTATCCCTTAAATTATTGTTTTAGAAAATTAATGATTGAAATTGGGAACATGTATTTATTTTATTTGGTTCTTGAAATTGGCATGCGGACTGGTGAAACTATTTGTTGAACGAATAATCTTTTGGTGAGAACTTTGTGGATATTGATGGGAACTTATTTTGGGAGTCCAGAGAAATTAATCATCTGTGTGCGGCTGACTCTGGCCATCAGGGAAGAGACCGGATTAGGCCGTTGACCCTAATGCTCAACGGTTGTTATTGACCGAATCATTCTCAGGGAAAAGTTCCACAGGCTGCCTACTCGTGGTGACTCTAAGTTTTGATATTGGATCCAATTATGAGACATTTATTCACTGGCGTTTGGTACTATTGGTTTTGGTTGTGGTTCCCCATTGTTGTTGGAGATTGGATTGAGGACACCATTAAGATTTATCGGATGAATCGTTAATTGGATTAATAGATTATTTTGTTGTTCACCGCATATGCCAAATTTATATTGACATGGTAAATTATTTTGATCCCTGTTTCAGAACTTTATTCTAATATACATGCTTTGCCATTCACTGAGCTTGTCAGCGAACAGATATATTTCAACTTCTTTTTCAGGCAAGTTGGGAAGTTAAGCAAGGACTCTGGTGGCATCTCGGAGATTTATAGTATTAACCTCCTTAGGGTGTCTCATCATATTTTTATTTTATTAATCACTTCCGCATTTGAAATATTTTGTCAGACATCTGGATTCTTTTATTACTGTTTGATCACTGGATTTTATTTGGTTCATAGGATGTTTGTGCCCCATTCTTTTGTGGAATTTATTGGTTGGGGATGTTTTGAATAAAAAAAATGGTTGACTGTTTGGTGGATCTTTGCTTGGGAGTTTTTATAAAATTTCGTTTAGGATACATGTTCTACGAGCTTTGGTCTTGTGGTTCATGACCGGTCACTTCTCATTTTGGGGTGTGACAGGAGTTGATAGCACTGAATAGGTTTTGAATATGAGAATTTAGGAGGAAAAAAATCCTAAGTCACAGACCTTGATCACTAGGCCAACTGCTTGGGGTTTGGTAATATTTACCTTTGGTTTCCATTATTTGCACAATTTTTTTTCTAACTTTTTTATTTATTCAAATAAGAGTTTTTTTCTCATTGTTTTTATCATTTCATGCAGAAACAGATTCTCTTTGGTCCCCATTAAAAAACTAGACAGTGTTGTTCAAAGAAAAATTTTTAGTGCCGGGTGGGCACAGCCACGTGGTGCCCATGCATGCATCTCAGGCGTCCAAACGTGTTTTGGATGGCCCAGATTTGTTTGGGTTAATGCAAAATTACCAAAATATCTGCTCAAACTCAAACAAATCTGGACCGTTCAAAACATGTTTGGACATAATAAGATGCGTGCATGGGCACCACGTAGCCGTGCCCACCCGGCACTAAAAAATTTCTTGTGTTGTTGGTCTATGTGTGGGCTCCTTTTAGATTTATTTCGATGTTCAAAATTGTATGTTTGCTCAAATATATTGAGATATGTGAGAAAAGAGCGAATCACGAGATGCTTTCATTGTTGTGTCTAGAATATAGTCTTAACATGCCTTCACATAGGCTACAAAATTAGGAATGACTTCGGTGTCTCCCTTCGAAAAGGAGACATCGTAATTTTTGGCATAACCGAATCATTACAAGCATAATCAAAATCAATTATATGTATAACCAAGGCATAACCAATTTTGGTTATGAAATTGACTATGCCTTGGTTATACATATAATTGGTTTTGATTATGCTTACGGTGTCTCCAACCGAAGTCATTTCCTACAAAATTGGTAACTAAGAAACTTAAACAAATTAGAAAATGAGAAGACAAATGTCTTTGGAGTAATAGAAAATCAGTACTTTAATCATATTGATTTCTGGAAATGACTTCGATGTCTTCGGTTAGAGACACTGTAACTTTTGGCATAAAAAAATCATTATGAGTATAACCAAAACTCATTACAAGCATAACAAAATCATAACAAGGCATAACTTGTTTGTTATGCCTTGGTTGAGTTTGGTTGTGCATTGGTTAGTTTTTTAGATATTCCTTGGTTATACCTTGGTTGGGTTTTGTTATGCTTGTAATAGGTTTTAGTTATACTCATAATGATCAAATTATGCCAAAAATTACGGTATCTCCAAAATAACTAGGGACACCATAGCATCATCCTTGATATCAATCAGTATACTCCAATCGATCAAAGTTTATCCAATCACCATTCACATGATATCATTAACAGAAGTTGTGTTATTCGTTACACAACAAACTAGCACTAATTAGAGAGTAGCATATATAGTACATGAGGGATAATTAACCTATTTGGCAATGGTGTCTATCTTTACGGTGTCTCCGTTATGCCTCTTGTGGTTTTCGGTTACGTCTTTTGTGATTTCAATTATGACTCTTGTAGTTTTTGATAATGTCATGTGTGATTCCATGTTATGTCATGTGTGGATCCATGTGTTGTATATATACTTGTATAACATGGAACCACAAAGGGTATAACCAAAAACCACAAAGAGCATAATCGAAAATCACAAGAGGCATAACAGAGGCAGCGTAAGAGACACCATAGCATTATCCTTAATTATTTACACCACCGGTATAAAATATTTGTTTTCTCCAAATCAATTACATTGTGTCATATCGCCATATTCTATTAATTGGGACCATTATTTTAACGACGTAGCGCAATGTAATTGATTTAGAAGAAACAAATATTTACACCGCCGGTGTATATAATTTATTCTCTACATGCATTTGAGGGACCTTAATTACATTGCGCCACTCATTTCTTCTTTGGGAATGACTTTGGTGTCTCCGGTCATTTTGGAGACACCGTAACTTTTGGCATAACAAAACTATTATGAGTATAATCAAAATCCATAACAAGACATAACTTCTTTGTTATGCCTTGGTCGGGTTTGGTTATACCTTGATTGGTTTTTTGGATATTCTTTGATTATGTCTTATTTGGGTTCTGTTATGCTTATAATGGGTTTTAGTTATGCTCATAATGGTAAAGTTATGCTAAAAATTACGATATCCCCGAAATGATTGGGGACACCATAGCATCATCCTTCTTCTTTTGATCCATTATAGCATGTGGCCGGAGCAGAAGACAAACTTGAAACAAGCACTAAGGGATTGTTCGGCTAAATAAGCCACTTAGTTTATTTTTTTGTCTTTATTCAATTTTTTTTCGCATTTGTTTGTTTTTCGTCAATTTTTTGGAGATTATTGTTTTGTAATGACGAGATGAATCTAAAAAATAAAAAATTACGATTGAAACCTATTGTTTTTGAATAAAAATAAAAATAAGTCAATAAGCCAAATTTTTCGTCTTTAATAAAAAAATTGGATTTTGATTGTAATTTTTTATTGTTTAGATTCATCTTGTGATGAAAAAATAATAATCCCCAAAAAATTAACAAAAAACTAACAAATATGAAATTTTTTTGAATAAAAACCAAAAAATTAGCCAAATAACTTATTTAGCGGAATAATGCTGTAGAGACTCGTATTTTTGGAGATCGTTTAAAGGTTTTATTAATATTTGAATATGGAATAAATGAGGAATTATTTGAATTATTTGGTTTGGGGTCAATGTGGGAAGGTTGTTTGTAAAGGAGTGCATGTGTAATTTGTGATTGTGTGAGTATATATATATACGTGGGTGTGTATGTAGGGGAGAGAATTCCCCAATTCTCTCTCTGTCATCTCCCGATCTCTCTCTCGGCTCCCTCTTGGCTCCCTTGCTCTCTCACCCAAAATTCCACCAAAACTCCACCAAGATCCATCTCCATTCCACCCCGCAACCGTAGTCTTGTGCTTGAATTTCGTGGGTCTCGCTCGGAGGAGGAGTATTCGGATGATTTCGAAGTTTGGAGAGCTAGGGCTTGCTCAAATCGTGTGGGTTTCAATCCTTGACTTGAGGTAGGGATTTCTTACTCTTGTTATGAGTTTATGTGATGATTATGTGCCTAAATCGTGCCTTAGATTGTTGGATTTTGAGTTTGTGTTTGTTCTTGGTTTTCTGCAAAATCGTGTGCTGTAACGCAGTGGTACCGATACCACATTTTTGAGGTACCGGTACCTAGTTTTAGAGGTACCAATACCTTGTTTCAAATTGCCCTCTGGATTGTCGTGATACCGATACCTTGTTTTCGAGGTACCAATACCCTGATGATAAGCCCTCAATAATGTAAATAAATGGGCTTATCGATCCCAATTTTGTCACTCTCACGTGCTTAACTTGCTTTATTTAGATGATATTGCACGGAGGGTGTGTTTTTGTGAGTTTCAGATAAAAAGGTGGAAATAAGGCGTTTTAAACACCAAGGAGAACAACCCGGAAGCATTCAAAGAGCCGAGGCCACGTGGCACCCTACCATCGAGCCCCAAAAATGATAAAAAGTAGCATTGGAAGGTGTGCCGGACATCGGAAGGCCAAGGGGCATGCATAGGGTGAAGAATCAAAGAAGGATCAAAAATTGTCCAGGTGGTACCTGTACTTGAAATCTCAGTACCTGTACCCAGTAACCAGTAGTTGTGCAAAAATGCCATTCGAAGGCTGATACCGGTACCACAAAATCGAGTACCTGTACCCACTGAGATTTTCTGCAGAATTTTGTACCTGATAAAGCAACAACTTAAGGGTATTTAGGACTTTTGTAACACGTTTTTGAGGGCATATAAATACCCCCAGACCTGATTTCACTAGGGTAACTTTCATT
The DNA here is from genome assembly GCA_019656275.1 of Rhododendron kiyosumense. Lineage (NCBI taxonomy): Eukaryota > Viridiplantae > Streptophyta > Magnoliopsida > Ericales > Ericaceae > Rhododendron > Rhododendron kiyosumense. Next base: position 33,347 of record BPLS01030881.1, on the reverse strand, counting down.
TTACACTCTCTCTCTACCTCCCTCTTCTCCTCTCCTCTCTAGTTCTCCTTCTCTCTTCAAGAGAGCAAGGATTTCAAGAGTTTTGAGACTTTTGTCCTTCATTAATGTTGTAAGTACTCTTGTTCTTTACATTAATCTAGCTTTTATTTTCGTTTTTGCTCATGTTTTCGTATCTCTCTTCGTTTTGCCTTGTGTATACACCCACTATGGGTGAGTAGTGATCTAGGCTTGGTTATGGGGTGATTTTTACCCCATAACTTGGGTAGTTTAATGGCTTCTCTCATTTCTTGTGCTTAATGTGGTTTGTGAATGGATTAAGTTCATTTTTATGTAACAAAACCTAGGGTTGTTAATCTCTTTGATTGTGTGTAGGCAAGGACTCGATCTCTTGCCGCATATAATGCTTGGAGCTATGTCACTCTAGGTGTTTGCCAAAATTCCTCAAAGAACTTGTTGAACTCTAACCTTTGGTCTAAACTTAGGGTTGTTAACTTCTTTGATTGTGTGTAGATAAGTTTCCTTGGCACACCCAATGCTTAGAACCATGGCACTCTATGTGTTTGATAAATTGCCTAAATGAGTTCCCTTCCATTTCCAAATCCCGTTGTATGAGTTAAACTTGATTTTCATAGCTAAATCTTCCGACTGAGATCAAAGGACAATGACTCTCACTCGAGTTATCAAAGAGAAGCGTTGAACGGCCTAAGTTATGGGCGGAATGAACCCCTAGACCTTGCCGCTTTTATTTCCTGTCAAATTCCATTTTCTAGTCTTTTTGGTAATTAGAATTATCATCACTCAAAAGTTGGCCGTCTCAACGCCAAATCTAAAGGTTGGCGGTCCTAACGCTAGAAACCCTTCGTAAAGCAAACCTTCCGGCCTAGCTCCATTGGCTCCCTGTGGATTCGACCTCGGACTTCCGAGTTTATTATGCTACAACCGACCTAGCCCTACGCTTGGGGCATTCTTATTGTGTCACTTTAAGGTCGCAAGCACCTGACTCGGATTGCTCACTGGAGTGTCATGGTACTGATACCTACTTTTTGAGGTATTGGTACCAATGACTTAGAAAACTATTTTTGAACTTCGTTGCTTATCCGTCGATTGTGTTGATCCCCGATCACTTATAACACTCTCCAACCACACTCTAATCATCCCTAAGCTTGATTACTCGGGTTCCAATGATTCGATGATCGTTCCAATCCCTTCGATACTTGATAAATGTAATCTTAATACCATTGTAAATGGAAAATGTATTGTAAGGTTGTTTGGGTGTACCGTAGGCTATGTGAGACAATGTGGAAAGTAAAATTGATAGATGTAAGCTTTCTCTAGTGATCCGAGTGGTAGCAGAGTAATGCGTGTCCGCATGACTCACGTATCCTTCAAACTCCTTTGGCGCTCGTTCCGTGAGAATTAAGTATTGGTACTAGTGGGAAACATGCTGTTGGGTTGTGATGGGTTGGTGCGATACGTGGGGTAGTGTGATGTACGTAAGGGAATGGCGTAAACTTATCTACTTGTTGATGTTATGCCATGATTGATTGTTCCGGAATGCTTTGAAACTTTATTGACCCATCGACATGTGGATATAACGAGGTCGTATGACATGTTGTGTGAATGATATAGATTGGTTATATTTTGAGCATGAGGTCATATTAAGGATTGTAAAATGGGAAACAAGAAGTAGAATGATACCATAAATATGAAGAAAGCCACGGATCCATCGAATGGTGCGATGCCGGAATGTTCCTAATGGATGCACGGGGTCCCAAATGCCCGGACAAGAACGAAATGTTCCTAATGGATGTTCCTAATGGATGCACGGGGTCCCAAATGCCCGGACAAGAACGAAATGTTCCTAATGGATGCACGGGGTCTCAAATGCCCGGACAAGAACGAAATGTTCCTAATGGACGCACGGGGTCCCAAATGCCCGAAATGTTCCTAATGGACGCACGGGGTCCCAAATGCCTGGACAAGAACGAAATGTTCATAACGGATGCACGGGGTCCCAAATGCCTGGACAGAAATGAAAGGTTTCTAGTGGACTCAAGGGGTCCCAAGGCCCGAAATCGTTTTGAAAGGGAAAACTTGAGAAATACAAGACGGGTTGATTGGGTACTTAAGGATAATTTAATGGTAAGTTCGTATTGTTTTGTTGGGAGATATATTCATTGTCATTAGCACCTTTAGGTTTGTGTACACATTTATTATTACTTTCATATTACTATTGGTGCGTGATCATCTTATATACTTTTATAGTTTGAGGCAGAATGGGTATTCATACGAAAGTCTAAATCTTTAAGTCGTATAGCGATGGACAAGTGACGGTTAAGGACAAGTGGTGGTTTAGTTAGGATGTTTCAAGTTGGTTCCTACCTCTAGTTGGTGTGTGAGTTATTGAGGATATTTTATAAAATCCTGATTCCCTTCCTTTGTTGTAAAGCGCTCACTCATAATAAAAGACCTATATCTCTTCTCGAATTCTATTTCATTCATTCACTCTGGATCCATAATTCATTGCATTTTCATATAACTTGTGTATAGAATTTCCTACTGGGCTAGTGTAGCTCAACCTATTATTTTCAGGTACAATACAAGGGCGCAGTCATGGAGAGTACGGGGTGCATGCAGATATCACAGACTAGAGTTATTTTCGGAAGCATTTGAATATCTTTGTAAATTAAACTGCATTGTACCCTATTTTCTATTGGAGAACTTTGTAATTTTATTGGGCAAGTTTGTGGAATTGGGAACTGAATTACCTTTAGGTTATTAATTGTAACTCCGGTGAGGATTTCAATTATCAAATGCTATTATTATTTAAGTTGAAAATCGAGGGCGTGACAAATGCTGAATATATATAGCACCTTTCACGGACATTTATTACACTGGACGACACATTTTGACCCAACATATGAACTGTAGTACTTTTCAGGGACATTTATAGCACTGGACCACACATTTCATGTGGCCGGAGATGAAAGACAAACTGCAACTAAATTTACATGGGCTAACCAAAATTACATATATATAAACCAAATAGAGGCAAATTTATATATAAATACGTAAATGTTCAAAAATTAAATAAAAGAGAAGTACAAAAAAATGTACACTATCGAAGTTGTACCCTACCATGTTTTACAGAATAGAAATCATCTATCATCAAATTTGAGTCGATGTCTTGGACAATTTCTCTTTCGATGTACATAATCATAAAATCTACTAGAAAATCATCCTCTATTTTGTTGCGCATATCAGTTTTCACATGCTTCATAGCTGAAAATGCTCTTTCCGCTGTTGCCGTGGTAACTAGAAGAGTTGCAACAAGGCGAATCAACTTTTCGATCAAATGATAGCTCTCGTACTTTTTTGTCTCAACTAACCCGACATAATTCAGAAATGGTGGTTACTTAGCCTCCGAACCTCGCCTTCAAATAGGGTTGAGACACCCCAAGCGTAGGACTAGGTTGTCGATAGCATAATAACTGAAAAGTTCGGGATCGTACCCACAGAGAATCGAAATATAGATAGTTTGGATTGTAGGTTTATATGGTGGAGCGCGGCGTTCAAAACGGCCAACTTGGTTTTACTTTAAACGGTAGAAAAGCTAAATAAAAGACTAGAAATGAACTTTATAAACTAAAAGAGGCAAGTTTAGGGATCGTCCATCCCTTGACAAGGTGATAAGTGCCAAAATATACATATTTTGGCCCTTCAATATACATTTATTAGTCTTTTATATTTGTTAACTGATTTTTATTATGTATTTTTATGTTTATAGGTTGCTCGAACCCGTTGTCCAAGACATTGGATAAAAAGAAGATTTTAAAGAAGTTTGGGGTTAAATACGAAATACTTCAAAATTGATTGGATCATATATTATTTCATGAAGTCCGAAGGGCCATTGTGTGATTAAAGTAACGGATCCCTGTATAAACAATTTACCTACTTGCTTCAGAGTTCAGAGGCTCCTGGCGTGTAAACAAGAAAAAAGCTGCTGCCGTGGATACAGAACGGGACTGCCGAAAAGAGTAAATAAATACGGTGCTGCCGGGTGAAGTGTCTTTTAGTTCGGATTTTATTGTAGCAGTTTTAGACGTAGGTTCTTCTTTTCAGGATTTTTCCTTTGAAGTTTTTACCGTTTTGTTTAAGTATTCAAGTATTCGGTAACTCGTTTCAACTTCTGTTCTTAATTAAAGTTCTTCGTTAGTATTTAATTAGTTATTATCTCTCGTTTATTTTCTTTCTCCAGTATTAGAAGCATGATTTAAATTATGGTTTCTTCTGTTTTATGCACAATAATTAGTGAGTAGTTGTCAGGGTAGGGTCGCAGAGTGATTAGCACACCGTGGTCAGTTCGGGTATTGCTCCTATTTTCAAACAATGAAAAGATAATTTTAGATTGGAAAAATACTTTCCGCAGACGAACTCGGGTATTGTCGGAGCCCATGTGAACGGGGGAATGGGGGTCCAAAACTCATTCTCCGCTGCACATGGGTAAATGGCGACCAAAGGGTTTCGCATCTTGCGGGGTATCTATTTCAATCTAAAATTGAACGTCTTTAAGAACATCAATTGGAGCAGATTAATTCGGACTGGTTGCGAGTGCTATGAACCTTACGACTGTACCTTTTTTTTAATTACTCCCTCTGTTCCAAAATGAAAGTCCATCTTTTCTTTTTGAGTTGTTCCAAAATGATGGTTCTTTTCCAAAAATAGAAGGAAAAATTTGGTGATTTTCTAAAAATGTCCCTCATAGGTGAATATAAGTGTTGTAAAGTAGGTATAATATAGGAGTAATGGTGGAAATGATAGGTATTGTAGATGTAATAATTGCATGTCCCTTTAAATAGTTAGAATCCCCAAGAGGGACTCTCAATTTGGAATGGATGGAGTATTTGAAAAGTACATTTAATTTCTAGATTTTAGTTTATCTCAATCAATCGACAAGGGGTGGCTATCTAAGAGCCCGTTTAAATTATAACAACCCGAATTTTTAATCAGCACACATCACCGTCTCTGTAGATTCGACTCCGGACTTACCGGATATTGTGCTACGTGGGTCTCAGCCTTACGCTTGGGGCAACCCATTATTTTAGGACTTAGAATCGGTCAAGCACAAAGGCCGCTACCGGTTCTCAATTATAACTCAAGCGAGAGTCACGACCGTGTGCTCACGCGCGGAAGATTTAGCTTTAACAACTACGTTTATCAAAATATGTGATTAATCAAAACTACACCAACATATTTTTGCTAATGTATCTAACACGTAGGAGGCCATGAGCCCTTAATATGCCACTTGCAAAGACTGCTTGACTAAATAACATATCAAGGAGTTAACACCCCTTACTTAGACCAAAATGGCTATGTTAATTAAATTCCGAAAATCATGATTTTAAGTCCGAATGTTTGAGAACCAAATAACCGTCTAAGTTCTCGGAAAAGATTAGCTCAAGACTTAACCAAGAGACTACCCAACCATAGCTAAAAGACTAGACATAGTAAGAAAATGGAGCGAAAGATTTAACCGAAGAAAACGTAAATAAACTTGATTTATGTAAAGATTTAAAGCATAGCTACAACATTAATAAATAAGAAATTAACATAAGATAAATACTTACTTGAGTTCTTAAAGGAAATTACAAAAGAGAAAGCTTGTTAGTTATGGAGTTCCTAGAAAGATGAAAGATTTAAAGCATAGGCCTCAATCTAACTATAATGGCCATACTTTCCATATATGGCATAAGAGCCTATTTATAGGCTACTAAAGTTAAGTTACAAAGAACCAAAAAATCTCCAAAATATCTCCAAAACATTTCAGAAGTAGAAACTTTTCATAAATGGAAGGTAGAAAAAGTTACAAAAAATCTACAGATTTTCCCAAGCTATACCAGTACTGGAAATACCTCAGTACCGGTACAGCTGGAAAAATTGATCTTTGGACTTCATGTACCGGTGCTGGGAATTGCCCAGTACCGGTACAAGCTTAACAGTTTTTTTAGCAACTTTGCGGGCTCGCTCCGGACAATCCCAAACTCGGATTTAGGTGTTTTTTGGACCGTTGAAAAGCTCGTCGAGTCTACTTTTTAACTCAAGTGATTTGGATCAAAAGTACTTTGTACACCAAAAGTTATGACGATTCTACCCTCAGCTAGTCGGAAGATGAATTGCTTTAGTAAAATTCTCACTTCTTCTTCAATTTCCTTGACCCTTGGGTGACCTGAACAACCTCCAAACCATCTTTTCATAACTTTTCGGGCACCACCATGGAGTGGCACGTGGCCTTGGGTACTTGGTTGCATCCGGAGCATTCCTTGGCCTTCAAACACGCCTTATTTATACTAATTACCTGAAATACACAAAAACCTACCTTACGTACAATATCACTATAAAAGCTAAATAAACGCAAGTTAAACCAACATACTACGGGACTAGTCGCACCAAATATCTATATATTGGGCGCTCATCAGTGGTCATATTCTGGAATTTCTGTTGATAAGGTACATCAAGCTTATAATGTTCCAACTGCCCTTATTATGACTTCTAATTTATTTTTGCATGCAATTTATTACATTGGACCACACATTAGATGTTCTTGAAAAAAAAAAAAAAAAACTTGATTCAAAGTCTGAACTAACCGCACTTGATTCACAGACTTGGAATGCTCTCAAGGTGCGGTTCACCGGCCCAGCCTAGAACTGGACTGATGCCATTACCATCGGCAACAGTCGACTCGGTGCCATTGTGTGGGGCGGCGTTGCATCCGAGACTCTCAATCTCAAAGGTCATAAACTACCCCTCAACCCCATTTTTTCTTTGCTTATTGTCTTTATTTGGTTCACAATAGAAGAAAAACTAAAAAAGAGAGCGGCAAATTGTTAATTTGTGTTGGCTTTGCTAGAGGATCAATGAAATGTCACTATAAATTCACCAAAATGGTGGAATTAAGAGGACAGTGAGGAAGAAAACGATAGATTTGAAGCCGGAATACGTGTGCCCATTTTGTTTGGATGACTTTTATTCTTCGTTGTCGCCGTTTCATCATCAGTCGCCGTCGTTTTCACTTTTCACTATTGATTTCATTCATCCCGTAGTTTTCCTCTGTCGCTGTCGTTTCCCTCCATCACCTTCGTTTTCTTTCTTTATTTTCAACACAAACAAGTAACTTCACACATAAAAGTTTTAGTTTTAGTTTAGGGTTGAACATATATGGTTTTTTGTGAATATTTGTACTCGATTACATATAACATTAGGTTATAACATATAACGTTGTAACATTATATGTTATATGTTATCGCGTAACATTATATGTTCTCCTTTTGATTGATTTTGTTGTTTTTTTTTTTTTGGGGGGGGGCGGGGGGGGGGAATACACAT
>BPLS01030881.1:0-25864 GCA_019656275.1 Rhododendron kiyosumense | reverse complement strand
GGGGGGGGGGGGGGGGGGGGAATACACATGACATAATCTGAATATAATATTATATGATCTTTTTTTTGTTCTATAAGTTTTTGGAGTTTCTCAGTACAGCAACACACATTTAACATTATATGTTATATTTTATTGAATTGGTCTACGCAACGGGCTCATTGACTTGCTTTTGATAACTATATATGTTTATAACAGAGTTCAGTTCTTCATAGATAACCATATTTTTAAGTTATGGTGGTATAATGTTATTTGGTTTGTTTGTTTTGTTATGTGTTATTATTTTTGCAGTTATTCAAGGGGCGAAGTGTTTAAGTTACCTGTGAAGTTGATTGTGAAGTAAGCGACGACGACGAAGGGAAAGAAGTTACAAGATCTTTTTTTTTTTTTTGAGTTGGAAAGGACAGGATCTCTTGTATAACGTTATATGTTTATTTTTTGTCACATATATTACACTTTTTTGTGTATTTATTAATATGATAAAGTAATACATATAAGGTTCTTTGTTTATTTTTGCATTGTAAACATATAAGATAACATATAACATATTATGTTATATGTTCTTGCATTGTAATAAAAAAGATTTCTGAAGCTCATACATGTTCTTGCACTGTAATAAGCTCATATAACGTTATCTGTAAAGAACTGAACTCTGTTATAAACATATATCTTTATTAGAAGCAAGTCAATAAATTCGCTGTGCGAACCAATTCAATAAAGTATAACATATAACGTTATATGTGAGTTTCTGGCAGCGGGGTGGTAGGGCGATGGCAGGGTGGTGGTGGTGGCGACAGAGCGACAGTGGCGGCAGTATGGGGGGTGCAGGGACGGATTTAGAAATGTCGTTTAGTGGGGGCACCTTGTTAATCATAGTAGCAAAAATTTATTTTTCTAGTTAACCACATTAACATCGATACATAATTAAGGTATGCAATACAAACTACAAAAATATATAACATATATTTTCACTTAAATTATGTAAAAATAAGTACAAAATCTCAGACAAAATTTGAGAGTATGTTTTACATTAACATCGAAAAGTTTTAGAATGATCGATATAGTTTTATTAATGATATTATTTTAAAATATTGCTCGTAGACGGTTAAAAATAAGTACAATTAAAAAAGAATCGATCCAAGTAGAAAAATAGTTCAAAAATCAACAAGTATAAATGCAACATATAACGAAATTGCAACATAAAACTAGTTTTATATGTATATTTTCAAGATATATGCACTTGTTTATGTATAGTAACACACTTAATTTTATAATTATGCAAAATATACGAAAATATAACAAAATTATTTTAGTTTCGAGCGGGGGCACGTGCCCCCACGTGCCCCCCTTTCCCTCCTTCCCGAGGGGGGGGGGGGGGGTGGGTGGGGAGGCGGTGGTGTCAATGGTCGGATGGAGGGGTTGGTGAAGAGAGAGAGAGAGAGAGAGAGAGAGAGAGAATATGATTAAAATCCTAGGAGGGCATTTTTGTCTTGTACAAATTCTTTTTTAAAATAAAATGGATCTAAGGTGTTACAAAATATTATTAGTGGATTAGAGGAGTTACAAACTTAAAAAGTGGACTTGATGGGTTATAAATATGCTATAGTGGACCCTAGATCAATTTTTTATTAATTATTTAGTTGTACTTCATTGATTTTAGTTTTTTTTTTTTTTTTTTTTAAGAACATGCAGTCCATTTCAGATAAGAGCCATAAGGCAATACAATGATTTCAACACAACATACAAAAATGAACAAAAACTACTCGAATCTAGACAATATGAGCACACACTGTGGAAGCAAACCAACATAAATGCTAGCAATGGAGCAGTCAAAACACACACTCGGTAGTAGAAGATCCCTAAGGAAACATAACTCAAATCAGATGGAGCATAGATGAAATCATCCAACAAACACTCACACTGAGGTGAGAAAGCCCCTCAAAAAGAGAGAAATTCTACACATGAGACAAACAAAGAAAATAAAACGGTGGAGGAACTTGTCATCGGAATCCGCAACAGCGGAGCTGTCTGACTTATTTGCGGGCGAAGCTAGCAATAGAGCAGTCAAAACACTCGGTAGTAGAAGATCCCCTAAGGAAACATAACTCAAATCAGATGGAGCACAGATGAAATCATCCAACACAAACTCACAATGAGGTGAGAAAACCCATCAAAAAGAGAGAAATTCCACACATGAGACAAACAAAGAAAATAAAATGGTAGAGGAACTTGTCATCGGAATCCGCCGCAGCGGAGCCGTCTGACTTATTTGCGGGGGAAGCTAAACCGAGCCACCCATTCTTCAAATATTCTCATAGAAGAACTTCTTGAAGGCATCCATATGCTCAACCTGCAACCGGAATGGGGCATCGAAAGAACCATCTTCGTCTCGGCTGGGAAATATGAACGACTTCCCGTCAAACGCAATCGTTCCGGGTCCCATGTAAATTTCCTTTCCCCATCCGAAATCAACACCACACAAAGGCAACCCGATCCAACTAGTGATTACAATGTTCGGGTTGCCAAGGAAAACTCCTTGAGCAGATCCCTGGACATGAGAGTACCTGTACTTGGACAAATCCTTTTCCTTTTTCAAGTAAGCTAGAGATGACCTTACGTACTCGTCTGTTACCTTCTCTATGGCTTCCCTTATCTTGCTACAGCCATATCCTAATGGCTTTGACAACAGCTCTCCTGAGGTGGTTGTTGCTCTCATCTGTGCTACTGCATTCCCAAAATAGTGGTTTGGCAATGGCGGAACCATCTGGCTGTTAAAATCCACGGCAACGCCCATGCTTGTTAGTTGCTCAAATTCGTGCAGCCTTGCCTTGGATGCACACCTCCACATATGTGCAGTCACAGCCTCATACCTGGCAATAAATGATCTTCCATAAGGTCACAGGTTTCATTTTCACGTAGGTCAAATATTTCAAATATTTGGGTCACTGGAGGTTATACCCGATAGTTATCTTCAGTCGAGGTGTGGACAAGCTAGCCCAGACATCCGGTTAAAAAAAAAAAGAGGTTTCATGAGCTTTGCTCTCCAACTTTTTACTTTGCTCTACCAGTAGTTTTTGGTCAAACTAATTTTCGTATAAATGCTTGTCTCGAGACTCTCGACAAGAATCGGAAAATGAGGAAAACGGACCACTTCTTCAATAGATTAAAAAAGACAAAGTTAAGTTGAAACGATTAAAAGGCATAATTTGAACCATTTTTAGCTTTAGTGTATTTTTTTTTCCCCAATGTGAGGTATTCTCTATTAAGATTCTCTACTCCTTTCACTGAATGAAAATGAATTCCTAAAATTGAGAAACAAAAACAAGGAAACTTATTTGCAAAAATCAAAGGTGTTATTTGATAAACTGAAAATTGAATATTTAATTACTGAAAACTAAATGCTGAATCTTTTAAAGTGAAAAGCTGTTTCATAAATATATTAAGTACTCAACGAAAACAACTGATTAATTAATCTTAGAACCATTATTTATAGTGATTTTCGTTTAATTTTACTAATGGTTATCATGTATTTGTTGTAGTAGAGTAGTGATTAATTAATTTTAATTTTACTAATGAAAACAATTGATTGATTAATTAGTTCCATTAGTTATATTAAGCATTGAATGAAATTAAAAAAATTGTTTCAAAAGTCCTTAATTTTTATCAACATTTTAGCCTATATTTTAAGAGGCACCTAATCTTTTAAGCATTGTTAAATGTGGTTATAAAACAAACTTAATCGCTAACTACTTAATTCATTCAATATTTAGTGTTGAATTTAGGTTATTAAACAATCTCAAAAGTTAAGCTAAGCTGCACAGTACAACGCCTTTGTCTTGAAAAAATTTAAACAATTTTTTTGTTGGTGGAGTTTTTCAAATTGGATCTATTTTTTACTCTAATTTTTTATTCCTTCCGTCAATAAAAAATGAATTATGACGAACTTTAATGAAAAAGTCAAATGATTAAAAAAGACAAAAATAAGAGTAATTATTTAGTCGTCTTAGGGCACCGCTCTGTGGTGACACAACGCTTCTCAATACCACACATATATTTAGAGTTCATACACTTAGAGATGAACTTCATGTAAATGTGTGGTATAAAGAGTAATTATTCTATGCCAAGTGGTTCCCCAAACTCTTGTCCATCGGGCACCATGCAGTGGTGGCCAAAAGCACCCAATAGACCACACTGGATCATATCACATACCTGGTAAAAGGCTTACTACTAGTGTAAACACTTGGGAACTCATTAGCCTCTTTCTTCAGCTTTTGAATATGTTCTTTGCTCAATTTCAACATCACCACAGTCGTTTCCTTCTTCTGCTCTTCAAAGTTATTCGTTTGGCCAATCAACATCGGTAGTTTGCCGAACTCCAAGTGATCAAATCTTGGAGGTGTTAGATCATTCTCCTCCAATTTCAGTACCGTCCGATCAAGAAATGGCAAGTTTTCAGGTTCCTCGCCACGAGCAATCCTCGCCCACTCGGAAACAAAGTGAGCTGCACATCGGCCGTCGACAATCACATGTGACATGCCCAAGCCAAGACTAATTCCACCACAACTGAACTTTGTTACTTGCACCAAAAGTAATGGCAACTCATCAATAGGCTTATTGTAGTCTACAGATGGTATCAGAGCTCTGGTTTCTGGAGTTGGAGTGAAGTCTCCAAAGTCGCTGATTTTAGCCTCCGACTCTGTTTCTAAAAATAGCGCGCCCATGGAGTTACAGTTGACCTCAAGGCGGCCCCTTCCAGTCCTTTGGAGGCGTCCAGCTAGTGGGTAAAATATGGTTAGTGCTTTGCCTAGGGAGTTTTTGAGGATTTCTATTGGGTTTAGCAAGTGATCACTGATGGGTCTATAGAAGTAGACTGTAGGTGCGTGAGTTAGAGCAACGCTTTGATCAAAATCTGATAAGTAAATGAGCCTTGTTGGTGACGGCTCCAATGGTTTCACTGTGTAGGAAGCCTTCAAGGTCAACATTCTCGAGAGAGAGAGAGAGAGAGAGAGAGAGAGAGAGAGAGAGAGAGAGGAGGGGTTGCTTGCAAAAATAAATTAAGTCATTTGCATTTGGCTTCTCTAAAATTTGTTGCTTATTTATTTATTTTTTTTATAGGCAAGGTCCATCATTGAAATCTCCGCCAACTGGCCCACCGGGGCTATCCTGCGATAGTTGAAGTCCACAATTGTAACGTCGTTAACCCTAACATATTTTAATAATTTATTATCTATTTATTCTACTTTCGATAATTTTTGTTAAAGTCACAATGTTAAAAAAATTTCGTGACCCTCCGAACCCAACTTTTGACACTCGAACATGTTGCATAGGACTTTTAGGTCTCTTATTAAGGACATGTTAATTATTCTATCATCGTGATCGATTTAATGTATTTATTAATCAATCTAATTTTTTAAATAAAATTAATACAAACCTAGACTTATTTTTTTATAAAAACTTTTATTGGATAAAAGTTTCTTGCATTATTATTAACTTATTGGCCATACAAGATTAAGGGCACCGGCCTATTCATAAAAAGTTACGTGATTTCTACCTTATTATTTATTTCAATTATTGTTGTGATTATTTGTATACTGCTCCGACTTTTGATTCATTGTGCTAGATTCGACACTAGAAACATGGGGTGACTTGTGAGTAGGATTTCACTTAGACGTTACAAGGCCCTGGTTATTTGGGAGAAAGAGATGTTAGAAGATGCTGCAGGCGAATTGTGTGATGTGATTTGATACTGGCAAATTAAGCCCAGTGATGAATTGAAACTGGCGGGTAGTCCAGTTATGTGATAAAACCTTGTGGGTAGTCCAGTGATGTTTTGATAAAACCTGGCGGAGGTCCAGTGATATTTTGTGACAGTAAAACCTGGCGGACGTCCAGTGATATTTTGTGACAGTAAAACCTGGCGGTTGGTCCAGTGATGTTTTGCGATGATAAAACCTGGCGGTTGGTCCAGTGATGTTTTGTGATGATAAAACCTGACGGTTGGTTTGCGATGATAAAACCTGACGGTTGGTCAGTGATGTTTTGCGATGATAAAATCTGACGGGTGGTCAGTGATGTTTTATGATGATAAAACCAGGCGGATAGTCCAGAGATCTTTTGTGATGATAAAACTTGGCGGTGGCCCAGCGATGTTTTGTGATGATAAAACCTGGCGGATAGTCCAGAGATGCTTTGTGATGATAAAACCTAGCAGGTGGTCCAACGATATTTTACAATGATAAAACCTGGCGGGTGGTCCAGCGATGTTTTGAGATAATAGAATTGGTGGGAGCCCAGTGGTGATTTTGATGTGGTGATTAAGATAGGCAAATCCTAGTTATGGTCTGGGCATTACTAGATTTCCCTGGTTGTTAGGCTATCGATCAATAATGAATAAATTTATGGGTGATTTACTTTTCTTCATTGATGATGAAACCAAAATCTAACCGTGCTCAGGCAAGAAAATTCGAATTTGACATATTCCCGCGTAAACTGTACTGCCTTCAGTATTTTGGCCATATCTTCCTCATCCGACCTCCAATTGAAGTGATTCAAATTGGGCTGGATTCAAAATTAAATTATCTACAACTTTCATGAAGAGCAGATTTTCTAACTCTAACGTTTACTAGGTCGAAATAGCCCTACAATCAGACCCTACGAATTTGGAAAAAACCTGTTGCAAGCCAAATAACAGTGGTATCAGAGCAGGCTGTAATCACGTGTATGGAAGTAAAGTTTGTGTCCCATTTCCAACTTGGCCAAAAAACGTGCCCCCTTCAAATTGAAGTTTCCTATTTCAGTAGTCTTCCCGGGTTTGTTTGCGGAGTTATTAGGTTAAGTAGAGTGCCCGCTCCTCTGTGTTCTTTAGTGTATTGTATCTCTGTAATACGATTCTCGAATCTTCTTTATATCAATGACTGCGATCTTCTTCAGGAAAAACAAACTGAAGTTTCCCGGATTTGATCAATTTCTCTCCACCTTTCTAAGGTCAGTACATAGGCTAGCTATACATTTTGATAATTTTAGAGGAGATTTTAAAGCAGCTTTTAACTTCTATCTGAATAATAATTTCTTCACTATCAGATCCTAATATATGCTATTATGAATTTTTTTTGGCAAAAAAATACAACTCATCTTCGGGTAGTCGAATCGAAAAAGAAAAATTAGGAACCCAGCGTGAGGGAAAAAATAAGTTGTTCTATCTCCCCTTGAGAAACATCTTGCAAATCCTTTCCCAGCATTTCCGGTCCAGTTCGGCTATCTGCAATTTCCACCTTGCATCGTCGGCGATTCCTTTCTGTAATCAAATTAAATTACCGAACATTAGTCTAAAAAATTAAGAAAAAAGGAACAGAAATGGAAAGAGGCAGACACGGCTGGGGCTGGCTAGATGAAAGACGTTTCAATGCAACGGTTATTTGTAAAACCCTCTCACATGTATGGGTTCCACTCCATGTGAGAGATGCGTTAAAAATAACTATTTCATTGAAAATTTTCTTGCGCTAGACAGCTAGTTGATTGTCATCTCATTTTCACATAACTTTCGGTTTTTCTACAATAGAATTTTGTACGTTGACTTGTTCAAAATCTTGACAATAATACTGCAGCCTGTCAAAATTAGAATTGTTCTATCCCATCTCCTAAACTTTAATACTAGTATTTTTGAGACTCACCCTTCCTAGATCTGTGGTCGAAATTATGTACATACAAATTGAGAAGATTTTTGGGTGCCGAGCAGATACTACACACACGTGGTGCCCTATCGGTGATCCCAGCCGTCCAATTATATTTTGGACGGTCCAGATTTATTATCTCTCTTTTTCCTTTCGTGGTTGGGATTGCCGACGAGTACCTGCTCGGCATCCAAAAATTTCTAATACAAATTTATAAATGGAAAAAAAGAAAAAAGAAAAAAAAATTGGTTAACCTCTATGCAAGAAGTGTTGAGAAGGCGATCGATGAGATTGTTAAAGAATGTCTTTGGTGTACTCAGGGTGGCCTTGGATGCCCAGGATGTGGTCTCCGATTGTGAACATCTCAACTCCTGTTTTGTCTGAAATTGCTCTCACTTCAGCTCCCATTGGCACTTCCGGAACCTGTGTAATTTGATGAAAATTGTAATAGCTAGGGTGATAGAATTTAGGGCTGTCTAGAAAACTGAGAACCGTGAAACCGGTCTGGACTAAATTGATCCGTGCCTTTTGGATTTTGTTCGTGGATTAATGGTCTGGACACGGATTTGAAAATTAAAAAATCATGAGATACGGATTAAGATTGGATTTTCATTTCAAAACCATGGATTAACCGAATCGAACTGTGAGATATTTTAAAAAATAAAATATATATGTGTATGTAATATTTATAAATAATTGTAACTTTACTAATTGTTATAATTTTTTTTAACAATTTTACATTAATGTGACAATATCTAAAACTTAAAGGGTAAACTGTTAATATTTTGTAAAAAAGAAAAAGTAAATTTTAAATGGCATAGATATATACACTCACTGTACTCCAAAGTTTGAAAGTTAAAACCCATAAATTTTTTTGGTGGTTACCTTGCCGCGCTGGTATCTGAACTTAAAAACTAACTTGCTATAATAATGATATGTTATTGCATGTAACTAATAAGTGTTTGCACTTTGCATTTTAGTTGGCAATAGTGTTATTTTATTTTTATGGAAGGAAATCTATGGATAAAATCGGGACCGAACTGTGAGACTTTTGAATTAGGATTGAATTGTATTTTCTAAAAACCATAAAATTAATACGGATTAAGATTGGATTCAATATAAGAATTCGATTTAATCCGGACTGTAGACAGCCCTTATAGAATTAGTCCCCAAAAAGTACAGTTTATATATAGGGCTCGTTTTTAGTAGCATTGCTTATTAACTTAGATTTTTTAGTACTTGACATCTATAGCATCTCCAACCCCTGGCTTCAAATCTTACGTAGCGCAGCTTCGGTAACTTTTGTCATCCTCTTTTGATTCAAACTCTTATGTCAAATGAAGTGTCAAATTCGGGGAAGGATCTAGTCCAGTTGGTCCATTTTTTTGCATCAGAGCCGTCTAAAACAATTTTGGACAGTTCATATTTGTTCGAGGTGTTTTGGGTATTTTGTAATAAAAATAAATTCGAACAAATCTGAGCCGTCCAAAACACTTTTAGACGGTTTGGATACAAAAGATGGACCAAACTGATCCGAACAAACTGGACTGGATCCAATCCCGTCAAATTCAACCCAGATTTGGCTCCACATCATTTGCTTCAAATTTGTCTCCTCATGCTAAATCTATTTTTTGGCATGTCAAAATTCATGAAGTTATGTGTTTTATACTTATAATTTGACATCAAAGTAGCCCACATGAGCCTTTAAAAAATTTAGCATCTCCAATTAAAACGATGGGTTAGAGATTAGAATCTTGACTTAATATTATTAGAATCTTAACGTATTTTGCGTCTTGATTCAGATACATAACAATAAATAGGAGTAGATGTATGTTTAGAGAGAGAAAGAGAGGAGGAGAGAGAAACCTGATCTTGGTGGCATTCAATGATAGAAAGGGCTGGTGGTGGTGGGAAATCGTCCAAGTCATCAAGGAAGGCACATAGGGAGAAGTCTTTCACAATTCTCACTTTTCTCAGCCCAATGTCCCAACCACTACCAGCCTTCCCAACTTTTCCTCCCAATGCTCTACACAAAACCTACAAAAGAAATGTGTGCTCCTCTCTAATTCGTGCTTCTCGATCATCTTTGCGTCTCCCATTTCATCTTATCTATTTCCTTGCTTTTCAATTGTGGATATGGTTACTCGGAAACTTGTTTTGGATACCCATGCAATTTCGACCATTCAAAATATTTTTAGATTTGTTAAAAGACTATAATTGGTAGAAATAGACGATCTTATCAGCCATAGTCGTTAACAAATTGGACTATTGCATTGATTGCTATGATGGGCGAGCTTGAGATGCGACTGTTTCTTGTAGTCTGAGTTAGGATAGTAGAGAGAAGCCGAATCCTTGATTTTTCATGTTTGGAAGTTATATATCCCATGTCAAGGTCCAGGGGAAAGAGCAGCGGCATGGAGTTGTACATGTCCCTTTAATGTTCATGGATCTCGTCCTGAGTCCAATCACATAACTCGAACTACTCACTTTGTCGCAGAAGACATTAAGGCGTAGATTTACTGCTGCAAAAAAAAGAGACTCTCGGATGTTAGTAACCCAAAATTATCGGACCAAATTATTTCGATTGTGTATAATTTGCGGTACGTTTTGTTAGAGGAAAATGTGATTTGTTCCAATCAATTGGACTTTTTGCGAGACTACGTACTCTACGTGTTGAGGTATACGAAGTGAAAGCACTACAAGAAATTTGATTTCAAGTGGCGACAAAATTTCGTCATGGCTCCGTTTGTTTTGTTGTAAAATGTTTTACAATGTAAAATATTTTTTCAAAAAACAAACTTCAAACTTTTATTTTTAGAAATCAACAAATAGTGTAGAGAGAGAGGGGGGGCTTAAATAGTTGAGAGATATGAGATTATTGGAGTTGAACATGGATCAGGACTTACGATCAAGAAAGCTGAGCAGTGAGAATTGCAGTAGAAGACAACAAGTTCATTTCGAAAAATAATTAACGAAACATTTAATGGTAAGTCATTTTCATCCAATTGATGGAAAATGTTTTACATGTAAAATGTTTTCCTTTTTTTTTACACAACTAAACACCAAAAAAATAGGTAAAACATTTTATCCAAAAATATTTATGTCCAAACAAACAGAACCCGAATGTCAAAAACTTGTCACTAAAATTTTGATTGACAAAAAAAAAAAAAGTGTCACAAAGTTGTATTACTAAAACTGTGTAACTAAAAGTATTTAGTGATAACTTCAGAAAATGCCCAACCGGTCCTACTTTTTGAGTTCATGAATCATGACTGGGGAGATCCTTTCCCTGTACTATGTAGATCGTTCCTAAATTAATCCCATGCGCGTCGTTTCCTCTCTATGCGCGCATCTAGGGCTAATTTGGATTTAAAAGTCAAATAATAACTTATTTTTTTGTTTTTATTAAAAAAAAATTCACAATTGTTAATTTCGCATAAAACTTTGGTGACTTATTGATTCGTCTTGGCGAGAGAAATCAAAAAAGTATTAAATTTTAATCGAAACTTATAAATTTTTTAAAAAAGACAAAAAATAAGTAAAATAAGTTGTCTTTTTTTACTTAATTTTGTGTTTATTCAAAAAATTATAAATTTCGATAATATTTTTCAACTTTTCTGATTTCTCTCAATGAGACAAATCAATAAGTTACAAAAATTTGATGCAAAACATGTAACCACCAATTTAGTTGCAGTTTGTCTTCATCTCCGGCCACTTGCTACAATGGGTCGAAATGTTTGGTCCAGTGTAATAAATTGCATGCCTCTAGAGCTGTGAATGAATGAGAGCCCCTTCCAGAACACCTTTTTAAAAAATAAGTACTTATTTCACATTTTTAAACTCAAAAATAATGTTAATAAAAAATAATTTTTCACCGTATTAAAGATCTTAATGAGATCTTTCAAACAAGATTCATATTACATATTTTTAAATTTCAATAAATCCATTATTTTTGAGTTTGAAAATTTCTTCTTAAAAAATAAGTACTTATTCTGCTTTCTGAAACGGGGCTGAGGCTCAGCATTGCCTCCAAGTAAGAACTCCACGTACCGTACGTATGAACCACCAATTTAGTTGCTGTTTGTCTTTCATCTCCGGCCACGTGCTATAATGGGTCGAAATGTGTGGTACAGTGTAATAAGTAGACCTGTGTAACATGTCGTGTCGGGTTGTGTTCATATTGTGTCAGTCGGATATCACAAATTATTCAATCCGAACCCGATCCATTTAGAATTTGTGTTTCTTGAGTCGTGTCATTTTCGTGTTTCATGTTAGAAATGCTCAATTCTAATCCGTTAATTTCGTGTCCGGTTCGTATCGTATTATCGTTTCCGCTGCCCAACTCTATATAAAATTACAGATATACCATATATTAATATATATATATATATATCATGTTAATGAGTGAAATGGATTAGTACGGTGTTGGTCGTGTCAATTTCGTGTCTCGCGTGTTCAATCCGAACCCGACCCATTTAGAATTCGTGTTCTAGAGTCATGTCATTTTTGTGTTTCATGTCAGAAATACTCAACTCTAACTCGTTAATTTTATATCCGATTCATATCGTGTTATCATATTTTGTGTCCGTTGCCCGGCCAGCTCTATTAATGTCCTTGAAAAATGGAGTATATATGTTTGGTCGAAATGTGTGGTTCAGTGTAATAATAAATGTCCCTGAAAAGTACTATAAACGCCCCTGAAAAGTGCTGTTGGCTCAGCATTGCCTCCGCGTACCGTATGTATGAACCACCAATTTAGTTGCTGTTTGTCTTTCATCTCCTGCCACATGCTAATAGTGGGTCGAAATGTGTGGTCCAGTGTAATAAGTAGACCTGGGCAACAAGTCGGATCGGATCGTGTTCAAGTTATGTTAGTCGGGTTCGTATCACAAATCACCCAACCCGAACTCGATCCATTTAGAATTCATGTTTCTCGAGTCGTGTCATTTTCGTATTTTGTGTCAAAATACTCAACCCTAATCCGTTAACTTTGTATTCGGTTCATGTCGTATTATCGTATCCATTGCCCAACTCTACATATAATTACAAATATACCATATATATATATATATATCGTGTTAATGGGTGACACGAATTAGTAACCGTGTTAGTCGTGTCAATTTCGTGTTTCGCGTGTTCAATCCGAACCCGACCTATTTAGAATTCGTGTTCTCGAGTTTTGTCATTTTCATGTTTCGTGTCAGAAATACTCAACCCTAATCCGTTTATTTCGTGTTCGATTTGTGTTGTATTATCGTATTTTGTATCTGTTGCTCAGCTCTAGTAATAAAGCCCCCTTGCGCTAACTTTCTAAACTTTCTTTTTCAAAAAAAAGTAATTTTAAATTCAAATATAACGAAAATAAAAAATATTTTTTCAATTTTTTTTGCACTGTTTAAAAGATTTCAATAAAATCTATTAAACAAGATCTATATTAATAGAAAAATTATTTACTTAAATGCATGATTTTTGAGTTTAAAATTATTCTCATTTGGGATTGTTCGGCTAAATAAATAATTTGGTTAACAAAAATATTATACACTGCACATGGTACAAACACTTAGTGCAATAGAATTTTGGCATCAACAAAAATAGTTTTGACATTATCATTACTCTAATTTTTTTTTTTTGCATTTGTTAGTTTTTTGTCAATTTTTTAGGGATTATTACTTCTTCATAACGAGAAGAATTAAAAAAATAAAAACTACGATCAAAATTTAAATTTTTTTGACTAAAGACAAAAAAATTGACTTATTGACTTATTTTTGTCTTTATTAAAAAAATTAGGTTTTGATTGTAATTTTTTACTTTTTAAATTGCTCTCATTATGACGAAGAAATAATTCTTAAAAAATTGACGAAAAACTAACAAATGGAAAAAAAATTGAATAAAAATAAAAAAATAAGCCAAGTGGCTTATTTAACCGAACAATCCCTTAGTGCTTGTTTTAAGCTTGTCTTCTGCTCCGCCCACATGCTATAATGGGTCAAAAGAAGAAATGTGTGGTGCAATGTAATTAAGATCCCTTGAATGCATGTAGAGAATAAATTATATATGCTGGCAGTGTAAACATTTATTTCCTCTAAATCAATTACATTGTGCCACGTTGTTAAAATAGTGGTCCCAATTAATAGAACATAGCGACGTGGCGCAATGTAATTAATTTGGAGAAAAAATTGTATATACCGGTGGTGTAAATAATTAAAGATAATGTTATAGTGTCTCTTACGCTGTCTCTGTTATGCCTCTTGTGGTTTTCGGTTATGCCCTTTGTGGTTTTCAGTTGTGCCTTTTGTGGTTTCATGTTATACAAGTAAATATACAACACATGGATCCACACATGACATAACATGGAACCACACATGACATTATTGAAAACCACAAGAGACATAACCGAAACCACAAAAGACGTAATTGAAAACCACAAGAGGCATAGTGGAGACACCGTAAAGATAGACACCATAGCATTGCCAAATAGGTTAATTATCCCTCATGTACTATATATGCTACTCTCTAATTAGTGCTAGTCTATTATGTAACGAATAACACAACTTCTGTTAATGATATTGTAGACACCCCAATCCGGATCTTGAAAGTGCTTTAAATATCCCGATAATGAAATAAAGAAAATAAATACCTCCGAGAGCTTGGATGTGGGACTCTCCCCAAGCAAACCAAAAACCCAGAGCAAAACTCAAAAAGCCCAGAGCAAACTCAAAAAGCCCAGAACAAACTCAAAAGCCCAGAACTGGATCCTTAGTACCGTACGGCACACCTCTACACCGCACGGCATAACAGATTTCATTACGCCGCACGAGATCATGAGGTCAACCGCACGGCATTTTGAATAAAGTTCTGACTGGCTCAGCTAGCTGTCGGCCATGCCCACTTGAGCCACTGCTACAAGCTAGCTCAGCCGAAAAGTCACTTCTGGCCGGCCCAGAAAATACCTCCACCATTTGAATTTCAAAATCTTTGACATTTGCCTATAAATACAACCCTCCACTCAAGAGAAAAGTCCTGAACTCTCTTTCTCTCTCATCGTGCTTTCATATCCACTCCTCATTCCAAAACCTTGAGAAAATGCCCCAAAAACATTCTCAAGGTCCCTTTCTTTCTTAAAATTCCCCCATTTTCTCCTCACCATTGAAGTGGGTTCTCTTGCTCACTTTGAGACCCCCGACCTCCAAACATTCATCTTTCAATCTATATCCAACTTCTCTCCTCTGCCACCTTCATTCATACTCATCCGTAGCCATCCGTTTCCATCCAAGCTCGAAGAATAAAGGTATAAACTAGTTTCCTTGGGGTAGGCTCCGTTCATACCCCTGAGGGAATCTTTCTATCGTCAGGTTCTACCCCTTTTGGGTTGGATCCTGACCAAAAAATCATTTTCATAATCAAAGAAAACCCCCTGTGCTGAATAAGTTACACCGCACGGCGTTTTAATCCGTCGTACGGCGTAACAAGCTCAGACGTGCGGTGTTTTAAGTTTATTATTTTTTTGCTCAAACTGTCTGGGTCACTACTATCCTCGGCTAGGCCTGTCTATCATCTGTACGTCTGACTTCAGACCCTTTTCAAAAACAAATCATATCTACAAGTCATGTTTGGTTTTAGAAAATTAAGGTATTTTGGGGGCTATTCTGAATGACTAAGAATCTCAAAGTTGGTCTCAATTCATGGCTTGTAAGAATGATACTTTTTCTTTTAAAACCATCTGACGGGACTGCAATGTCTGACAACAGATGAGAACCCTGTGCGTGATACCCAAGACGCCGGGCGGCATTTGAAAACTTTTATAAAGGCTTGGAAATCGAGGTGATACCCCGCACGGCATTGTGAAAAACCGTGAGCGGTATCAAGAAAGGCCGTGTGAGATAATACTGAGATCCAGACAGTTTTCGCCAAAAACTCATCCATTTTGCATCATTTTTATCATCACTGTACAGTTAGCACCACATGCACGTCAAGATGATCTATCACCCATGTCCTTTCCCCATCTTGTTTGTTTATTAAAGAGTTTTATTTTTCAAAAAATACTTTAAATTTCCCCCTCCTTGAAAAAGTCTAGTAGAGACCGGTTTTACCGGGCGAATGTGGTGCATTTTAACAAAAACCTTTCTTGTTCGTAACGTGGCTCCCGAACCTAAAATTTCAAGGTTTTCGTTAAGACCAAAAGGCTTTTTTCCTTTCAAAAGCACTCTTGGTTTCTCGGATTACCCATCTCAAAAATCCGGGTGGCGACTCTCATCGGGCCAACGCGCGCCGGTCGGGGAGCCCACAGATATCATGTGCATGGTGATTGGATAAACTTTGATCGATTGGAGTATACTGATTGAAATCAATTTGATTTAGGTACTGATTTTCTATTACTCTTCTTAGTTACCAAATTTTGTAGGGAACAACTTCGGTTGGAGATACTGTAACTTTTGGCATAACCGGACCATTATAAACATAACCAAAACTAATTATATGTATAACTAAGGCAAAACCAAGGCATAACCAATTTTGTATGTATAACTAAGGCATAACCAACTAAGGCATATTGGTTTTGGTTATACTTGTAATGGTTCGGTTATGCCAAAAATTACGATGTCTCCTTTTCGAAGGGAGACATCGAAGTCATTCCTAATTTTGTAGCCTATGTGAAGGCATGTTAAGACTATATTCTAGACACAACAATGAAAGCAAGTATCTCATGATTTGCTCTTTTCTCACATATCTCGATCAATATATTTGAGCAAACATACAATTTTGATCATTGAAATAAATCTAAAAAGAGCCCACACATAGACAACAACACGAGAAATTTTTCAGTGCCGGGTGGGCACAGCTACGTGGTGCCCATGCACGCATCTTATCTGTCCAAATATGTTTTGGACAGCCCAGATTTGTTTGAGTTTGAGGGGGTGTTTTGCTAATTTTGCATTAAAAATTACCCAAACAAATTTGGGCCATCCAAAACATGTTTGGACTCCAGAGATGCATGCATGGGCACCACATGGCCGTGCCCACCCGGCACTGAAAATTTTCTTTGAACAACACCGTCTAGTTTTTAATGGGGACCAAAGTGGATCTCTTTCCGCATGAAATGATAAAAAGAATGAGAAAAAAACTCTTATTTGAATAAATAAAAAAGATGGAAAAAATTGTGCAAATAATGGAAATCAAAGGTAAATATTACCAAATCCCAAACGGTTGGCCTAGTGATCAAGGTTTGTGACTTAGGATTTTTTCCCTCTTAAGTTCTCATGTTCAAAACCTATTCGGTGCTATCAACTGCTATAAGGCAATGCCAAATAGAGTTGTTCTCTGCCTTCATTGGGACTTCTGTACGTTGACCGTGAGATTTAAGGATGGTAATTCGCCCCGCCCCGATTGGAGCGGGTTTTCATTAAATTTTTGGGTGCTAGGGCGAGTTCGGGGAAATTTATCTGTCTATCTATACTTCTTATAATAGGGTAGGATGTTTGTCTACTTTTATAACCCGAAAATACCATTGCTATTTCCTCCCCCAACAAATGCAGCCCCCTCCAAACACCCCAAACGACGTATTCTTTCTCCATCTCTCGAACACTCCAACGGCCATCAACTAGAAACATCACGTCTTCCTCTGGCTCTCCATCCACCTTCCCCTCCGACCTTCATTTTGATTCCATCTTCCTCCACCTTCCCCGCCGACCTTCAATCCATTTATGTATTGTTACTAAGACCCCATACTCGCCACATTCATCGAATACGAGCCCATTGTCTATTTACAAACATCGTCATGTCTTGCCCTCATCCATTTCTCATTCAAACAGAATTACCCAACGTTCCTAGATGTTAGAATAAGGGCTTTCTTTTCCCTTGGTGCAAAGTGACCACAAATTAGAGAGTTTTAATTATTTGCTGTCTTTGGGTTTGTGCCGAGCAAACCGGCCTCTATTGCCCCAAATTCGTAACAAGTAATCAAGTATTCATGTTAGTTACCGTGTAATTGACTGAACCTATACCATGCTTCCCCCACCATTCCTGTCTTAGAGTGGATTTTTTTGACTGGCAATGTTGGGTAATGCATGCCCCACTATTAAATCTTCTTCTCCTTTTACTAGAATGGTGTACACCAAATATTTGATCAATATCACGTACACCAACAGAACCTCTGTTCTCAAATGTTTAACTTGACTCAATCCATAAACACCTTGCCATGGTCCTCATAAAGTATCAAGTGAGGGAAATATAATGTCAAATCTAGGCTTTTTGACTTTTTTGGTCCCCAAAGTATTTCCTCCGTGCCACTTTGGTCTCCAATATTCCAATTGCTAATATTGCATATCCAAAGTATAAATTTTGTGTTTAAATGGTCCCTGTGGCTCACGCCGTTCCTTCCCTCTGTCAAAACCAAGGGCAAAGTTGGTATTTCATCTCAAAACGGTGTCGTTTGGTTGGAAGAAATGGCTTTTTGACTTTTTTGGTCCCCAAAGTATTTCCGTCATGCCAATTTGGTCCATGATATTTCAATTGCTAATATTGCATCCCCAAAGTATCAATTTTGTATTTAAATGGTCCCTGCGGCTCACGCCGTTCTTTCCCTCCGTCAAAACCAAGGGCAAGGTTGGTATTTCATCTCAAAACGATGTCGTTTGGTTGGAAACATAGATTTTTCTTTCTCATGGTTTTCTTAGGGTTCTCATTGAAAGCCTTAAAGTCAAAAAAATAATTATGACCCTTTAGGATAAAATAATCAGAAAATTAAAATTTTCGCACCGACTCAAACGGGTTGAAAATTGAAACACTTGATTTTTTGACGCTGTTTATATATTAAAAAATATGATGAAAAAATTAAGTGTTCAAATTTTTAATCTGTTTGAACCTATGCAAAAATCTTAATTTTTTGATCATTTTATTTTAAAGAGTCATAATTATTTTTTTGAATTTAAGGCTTTCAATGAGAACCCTAAGAGAACCACGGAAAAGAAAAATCTATGTTTCCAACCAAACGACACCGTTTTGAGGTGAAATACCAACCTTGCCCTTGATTTTGTCGGAGGGAAAGAACGGCGTGAGCCGCAAGGACCATTTAAACACAAAATTGATACTTTGGGGATGCAATATTAGCAATTGAAATATTGGGGACCAAATTGGCATGACGGAAATACTTTGGGGACCAAAAAAAGTCAAAAAGCCCTTTCTTCCAACCAAACGACACCGTTTTGAGGTGAAATACCAACTTTGCCTTTGGTTTTGACGGAGAGAAGGAACGGCGTGAGCCGCAGGGACCATTTAAACACAAAATTGATACTTTGGGAATGCAATGTTAGCAATTGAAATATTGAGGACCAAAGTGACACGACAAAAATACGTTGGGAACCAAAAAAGTCAAAAAACCGTCAAATCTATTCTCCATCATAAAATCAGTATCTCTTCATTACATCCCAAAGAATTGCTCAAATTAATGCTCATACATAGCCCCGGTATATTTTACTTCCGTTATCTTTACTTTTTTTTATTTATGCAAATATAAAATCATAAATGACCCGTTATCATATGCTACGGAAATGCGTCAATGTGCGAGGGGAAATAGTGGAAGAGGAGACAAAGTGGATACACCTCTCATACCAAGATTTTGAACGGAGAAAAAACAATTCTTGTTATCACATCTCTTGTATCTGCTTCATTTCCATTCAAAGATACAAGAAAGCGGACATAATAACAATGTAAAACGATGACAAAATACCATGTGCAACGCACGTGCACTTTCCACCTGTAAATATAAAAGACCCTATCAGGGTCAGATAGGGTTCGGGTTGGTATTACCCACCTCCAAATATTTTTACATGCAAAGTTATAGTTCTAGTCTAATATTTTCATCATTAAACTAAAAACTTATATTTATACCCTACTGTTTTTCTCATTACACTAAAATAATTTATTTTTTGCGGATAAATTTTTTTCCTGGCACGAGGTGTCTCATGCCTGTTATTGGTAGAAGGTGTCTCATGCCTGCACAAATTGGAGCAAGCAAATATTCAGTGATTTGTGTATAATATTCATACAATATAATTCTATCTTACATCCAAAATTTTGGATAGAAAGTATACAGCAAAAAAAGAAAATGGCGCAGATAATGGTCGAATACACATTATTTTCTAAAGACATGTAATAGGTATGTATTTTACATTGCTCACAAAGCAATCCCAAACCAATAGAACAAATGCTGATCAAAGGCATCACAAATTTACAAACTCAATTTCATTGTATCAAAGTATAGAAATTCCAGATGTAAGTAACTGAACATACAATGGATCAAAAAAAAATGAAATTCACATGCTCATGTGCAAGGCCTTTGAAGAAATTGATAAAGCTTCAGGGCTTGATGCTTGGGCCTTCGGGGTGTTTGGGCGTAGATTCTGGCTTGATGCTTGCTTATTAAGAATTGTGTCGTAGACAGAGTGGACATTGAAGACACATTGGGTAATTGCTCCATACGTGTACATGGATGCCTTTAGGATGAGGACACATTTTTTCGGAGTGGATCTAATGATATATAACTTCTGAATCATTTCAACTGACCCACACATTCAACTTCTTCAGGGCAGCTGCAAATCTGCAACCAGAGTCATTTAATCAGATCAAGAGAGAATGAAGAAGGGAAAAAAAAAATAAAGGCATTTTGTAGTGGAAGAGGAAGTAAAACCAATTCATAATGCAAGTTATGGTATCTCAATACCGGCAATAGCAATATCCCCCAAAAATCACTCCGAAAACCACAACCATAGATAGCTTCAAAGGCGTTCGTGATAAATATAGACCAGGCAGCCAACAATGGAGGAAAATTGTGTTTTAATTGTTACATACAGTCTCTATGATCACTTGGAATTAAATAAATTTACTTATTCTCCATAGATAGCTTTCATGTCCATGACATTCCTTACAGTGGACCAGCTTATCCCCAACCCATTAAGATATGACTTATTCACCACTCGCTTGCAGTGCTTATGGTCAGCTGAGAAATGCTCCGGAGCTGCTTTGCCATAAACTCCAACTTGGGAACTCAACAACCAGTAATTAAGGTGGTTTTTGCAATCTTAATGGCCATTGTTCTGGGCATTGAGACCCCCTTTCTGATGCATAAACAGGGACCTTGTGCAAACATATGCTTGCAATGGCACGTACCTATACATCACAGAGGTTAATTAAGGGCAGTCAGAAACTCAGAGGAATTGGCGTATGAAAACCCAGAAATCTGCTTTGGTTTCTGCAAAAGTTCACATACGTTCTGCATAAAAACGTGTTTTATGTTCACTGAAAGGTATCAAACGACTCTAAACCATAAGAAACATAAATACAAGGAAATAAGTAAAACATGAATATATTTTAATTGTGCAATTTTATCTTCCACCAATAGAAGGTTTTCTTGGAAACCCGTATCGCTAAGAAACCGGAAAAGTAAATTTTACATATTTACAGAAGCAAAAAATGTACCAGGCAGCATTTGGATCATCAGACAATTGGCAGACAGGACGCTCATTTTGAGATTTTTTCTCATAGCATTCATTTGATGCTGGCTTCTGAAATATAGCTATTCCCACTTGATTCACTCTATCCTTGGTTATTGAGACAATCTCCCAGCATATTGAACAACGGAGAAGACAGACTGGACAGGGGGAAAACGACATTAACCCTAAGGCTCTGTTTGGAACTTATGGAAAGGAAAGGAAAGGAAAGGAAAATAAAAAAAATTTCCCTTCCATTGTTTGGTTAGAAGAGAAAGAGGAAGGAAAATAAAAATTTCAAGTTCAATGAATAGTAGATTTTCTCTCCTATTTTCCTCTCACTTTCCTCTCTTTTTCTTTTCCTTTCCTTTCTTTTATTTTCTGCAAGTTCCAAACAGAGCCTAAAGGGACAGAATCTGACCTGGTGCGACCACCCTCAACCGCCAACACCACCGGAATAATCGATCGGCTTGCTCCCACAGCAAACCCACAAACGCTGTTCTCTCTGACCGTTCGTCGCCTCTGCTTCTCGTTCTTCCGTTCCTTTGTCGGTGCTAGACTATCTCCTCTTTCTCTCTCTCTCTGCTCTCTGCTTCAAAAAAGTAAAATGCTACACACACAACCATCCCCACACAACAAATCACACAACCGCTGACAGCACGACGTCAGCTCAAAACGACGTCGTTTTGCTAAAAAAAAAAAAGAAACCCGGGTCACGGAATAACTTTCCCTTCCCTTCCTGGCTCCCCCATTCTCCTTCCCTCCACTTTAACGCTCAAAAATTTCAGAGAATAGTGAGAGGGGCTCCCACCACCTGACGACCACGGGTCCTCTTCCCACCACCACCGGCAACCACCAAGCTCCGCCACCTCCGGTGACCACCACCACCACCGATTTCTGAGAACTCCAAGGTTGATCGGAAATCACCACGAAGGTTTCTCTCTCTCTCTGATTTCAATTAGTACCCTAAACTTGGATTTGTTCTTGTGCGAAGCTCTTTTCGTTCATTTGTAATTGTATTTATCTGCTTAGACCTAGAGCTTTTTTTATTTGGACTGGGATAGGTCTTTGTTTTCACGGCAGAAGGGAACTTTCCGAAAAGTTGTTAATTGATGGGGGGTTATCTCTCTCTCTGTGATTTCAATTAGTACCCTAACTTAGTTGCTAAATTGCTGGGAAAAAAAACCCCTAAACAATGAATGTTTATATTTTTTTAAACCGAATGTCGGCGGAAGATTACTTGAAATTAGTGACGATAGGTTGTACAATGAAATTGGTGTTTTCAATTGACCAAAAGCATTTGAAATACTTCATTCAAAAGGGGTTTCGGAGGCACCAAAGTCTTCCAGGGAAGTAAGATTCCCAATCGACGAAGGAATCCCTCCAGTCAAATTATTACTATAAACGTAGAGTATTATGATTCTCGTGATAGAATAAGTAAGTTCTTTTGAGAACTCTCTACTAGCTTGTTTGTGCCTACATTAAAGAACATGAGATTTGAGCATCGAGATAGGCTTGAAGGAATTGTACCTTGAAAACTGTTCAAGCTCAGATTCAATTTCTGTAACCTAAAAAGATGGTTATTGACTTATTGTGCCAATTTGGCGTAGACAATCATCATGTATGTGAAGTGCTGATAAAAAAAAATCATCATGTTTAGTGTCTTTGGAAGGAACTTTGTAAATTATAACCATCAAATTATGTCTTTCTTTGCATTCATGAATTCATATCTGTTCTTAGGACAGTTAGAAGTGGGACCAATAGAAGAAATCAAGCGAACATTGCGTTTACATAAGACGGTCTAACCCTAATGCACCAATTAATATGGTTGTTGCAAATACTAATGGGTAGCTGTTCTTGTTCTCATCCACCTTGCTTTTTTTCCCCTTTCAAAAATACTAGGTGTTGATAACAACTTGCGAGCACGTCAAATGGTTATAGCTTCTTGTATTTTATATTGTTGTTCACTCTATTCATTGCATTGTCAGTTGATTATATCTCTGTATAATTGTCTCATTTTTTTTATCAATAGATGATGTCGTCAGATTCTGTTCCGTCTGCAATGCCTCCAAACAAAGAGTGTGTAGAAGAAGAAGAGGTATGGAGTGCAAATTGTGATGAAATAGATACTAGCGGAGTTGGAAATGAGGCAACAGAAAATTGTGAAGATGGAGTTGAAGAACCAAAAGAGGGAATGACATTTGACACATCGGAGGAAGCTTATTCATATTACTCAAGATATGCTAAAGAAAAAGGGTTTGCTGTGGCAAAAAGAACATCGAGAAAGGGAAAAGATGGAAAGTTGAAGGATGTAACTATAGCATGCAGTCGTGCTGGAAAGGCAAGGGTGACAACAAGCAACCCGATCAAACCACGGCCACAATCAAAAATTGATTGTCAAGCTCATGTTACTGTTGTGTTGCACCCGAATGGAAAGTGGAGGTTAAACCGGGTTGCTTTAGTTCACAATCATGACCAGAGCCCGGGAAAGGCAAAGTATTTGAGGAGTAATAGGGTACTCGATGAGCAAGTGAAAAGAAGACTTGAATTGAATGATAAAGCTGGGATCAATCTGAACCAAACTTATACCTCACTTCAGATTGAGGCTGGGGGACCTGGTAAGCTTCCATATATCCAGAAAGATTGTCGAAATCATGTGGATAAAGTGCGTCGTTCACTACTTATGGAAGGAGATGCTCAGGCAATGCACAATTATTTCATGAAGATGAAAGCCGATAATTCTGACTTCTTTTTTGCAATGGATTTGGATGATGATGGTCGATTAAGGAATGTATTTTGGGCGGATGCAAGGAGTAGGGCAGCTTGTAAGGAGTTCGGTGATGTTGTCACATTTGACACAACTTACTTGGTAAATAGGCATGACATGCCTTTTGCTCCGTTTGTAGGTGTGAATCATCATGGCCAGTCTGTTTTATTGGGATGCGGGCTCATCTCTCATGAAGACACGGAGTCATTTTCGTGGTTATTTCAAACTTGGAAGACATGCATGTGGGGTTATGTTCCGAAAACAATTATTACCGACCAATGTATGGCCATGAAGAATGCTATAGAAGATATATTCCCTAACACCCGACATCGGTGGTGCATATGGCATATTATGAAAAAGATCCCGGAAAAGTTGAATGGGTGCAACGCGTATGAGAATATTAGTTGGTGTATGCGTAGGGCAGTTTATGCTTCACTTACCATAAAACAATTTGAGGATGCTTGGGATGTATTCATCAAGAAGTATGAGCTTCAAAGTAACACATGGTTAGAGGGGCTGTATTTGAAGAGGAAACGGTGGGTGCCTGCTTATTTGAATGATGTATTTTGGGCGGGGATGTCATCCACACAAAGAAGCGAGAATATAAATGCGTATTTTGATGGTTACGTTCATTCAAAGACTACCTTGAAACAATTTGTAGGACAATATGAAAATGCATTAGGGAATCAAGTGGAAAGTGAAAATCAAGCAGATGTGAAAAGTTGGAACACTTTCATTCCGTTAATGACTGAAGATGAGTTGGAGAAGCAATTTCAAAGTGTTTATACGCATGCAAAGGTTAAGGAGTTTCAGAAACAATTTTTTGATAAAATTCACTGTTTTTGTGATAAGCCGGCAAAAGTTGATGGTACCGTGTCTGAACATGAGATAAATGAGTGGGTTACATATGGTGAAGGAGAAGAGAAAAAGAGGATTCAAGTGGCATTTACTGTTGATTTCAATGCTGAAACCAATGAAACATATTGTAATTGTCGATTGTTCGAGTCTAGAGGAATGGTGTGTAAACATCAACTATTTGTGTGGCATCAAAAGGGAATTGAAAGAGTGCCTGACAAGTATGTGTTGAGAAGATGGTGTAAAAATGTGAAAAGGGTCCACACAAAAGTTCGAATCTGTTACGATAAGTCGGCAACGTCAATTGAAGCACGTCGGCATGACAACATGTGCAATATATTTAATGAAGTTGCTGATTTAGCAGAAGAATCTCAAGAGAAGTATGATATGGTGATGAAACGGGTACATGAGCTAAAACAAGAGTTGATGGAAGCTTCGGTTGTTTGTGAAAGTAATGTGGTTTCACTTGGAGATGGCACGGGTACTCGTAAAAGTTCTTTTTCACTTGGAGATGGAGTTATACCTCCTAAACAAAGCACGAACATACTTGATCCGGAAGGTCTTCAACGAAAAGGGAGGCCGCCGTGCAAAAGAAAGGTCGGTGTTGTGGAAAAAGCTATTAAGAAGAAAAGACAAACATCTAAAAAGCCATTGTCCAATGAAAAATCCAAGGTATAAGTTTTTTACGATTTATTGCTTACTAGTTAATATGGATATATAGATTTGTTCGATGAATGTGTAACAGTTATAATATTTGCTAATTTCAGGAGGTTGAAGAGAATGCAGTTAGCCACCATATCGGGACACAAGAAAGTATTGTAAATGTAAATGTAAGAAATTTTATTTGTAATTGCATAATTTCATGTGTCATGTAGTTGTTATTCAAAATTCTATTTTTTTTTAATGGGCAGGGCCACCCAAGCTACATGGAACACTCAATGTGGCCAAACATGATACCCCATCCTATGCGATCAAATATGGCACAAGGCGGAAACATCTTCCCATTTTCCCTAACTTTATGCCCCACCGGAACAAGCTTGAACCAATTTATGCCTTCTTTTCCAAGTTCACAAAGCTTATTAAATGGTCAAGTT
>BPLS01030878.1:0-11400 GCA_019656275.1 Rhododendron kiyosumense | reverse complement strand
AGAAGCTGAGAGGGTTCACGTCGGGTTCACCAATTGTGTGGCCCGTGATCCTCGATCTGGTTCCTTCCTCCGTTGGTTCAGCGATTGCCTAGCCTTCTCCGCTTCGCCTACACAATGAACGCACGACTAAGACCTGGCCGGGGGTTGCCCGGCAAGGCCCTCCGGCGAGAGGATGAGTATGTGCAGAGAGAGAGCAAAGAGACTAGGGTTTTGAGTGGGTATTCGCGTGTATTAGGGCGTACCTTCCAGAGGCGCTATCCTTTGGTATTTATAGAGCCTCCTTGACTTGCTCTCCAAGCACGGGCACATGCCTTGCACGGGCTAGGCGGCGGCGTCATGACGTCACCGGATAGATCTGGTAACCGCTTTGGCGTGAGCTGGCATGCCCCATGTGCGCTCACGTTTATCCTTTGCCATAACCGTCTCCGCACGTGGGCTGGCGCGTGGCCGCACGGGCGGCCGAGCGTAGCTGGTAACGGAGAACGCCGAGCATGAGGGTTACCGAGGCCGAGGGCGCGCGTCTTGGGCGGGAGTTGTCTGCGGAATCGCCAAACGAAGGGTGGCCGAGCTTGAAGGGAATTCAGGTTAGGCAAACATCGTCTATAGGGCCAGCCCAAATAGTGGCCGAGCACGACACAACCTTATTCGTCGCCGGACGTTAGGTAGAGGTAGAACCGATGATCAGTGGGCCTCGGCCAAGGCCGAGCCCCGTTGGGGTGAGTGTACAGCTACGTGCGGCAACTGGTGGTGGCAGTAGAGCGGAGGCGGTCCTTAGTTGAGTCATAGTTGAGCTCGGCCCACTACAATAGCCCCTCAATCTCAGCCATCGCCGAGCGCGTGGTTGGGATTGATGTAGAACCTTAGCCGAACGTGTTCAACGTCGAACATGCTTCTCTGGCGCTTGCGTGAAACATGCCGCCTCATGAGGGCCGAACGTGGATCATAGCTGGTGAACAAAACATGGCCGAGGCCCATCTCCCCTCCATCAATTGCCGAGGACGAGGGCCAACAGGGGCGTGCCAGGTGTCTCTCTGTGGTTGTGTACGGTTGACAGGGGGACGGTTGGCACGCGGGTTGCCCAGTAAAGTCAAATCTGTCAGTGCCACGCGTCGAGCAATTACTGGCCCCTGGTTCGGCGATGCAATGATGGGCGGGAAACTCAAAACCCTAACCCTCGCCTATAAATATGTGGGCTGGAGGAGAGAGAAAAGTTACGACGCTCTCTCTCTCTAAACCTCAATTGCCAGAACTTCCTTTTGCACTCGTTCATCTTCCACCCTCGATTCCAGGCGGATCTTGCACCAAGTCGCGTCGAAATCTTCAGGTAAACGTTCGCCTCTTGTTTTTCTGCTATTTTCACGCTCTTTTTCGTCGTTTCTTCCGGGTTTTTTCGTCTTGTGTGAACAGTACGAAGGTGGGGATGAACAACTGTTCATCTTCATCTTCAACCTGTTCTTCCGAGCCCCAGCAACGGTGCTGGTGGACTTGGGGGTCTCGGGACGGGCCGAGCTTGTCGTGGCCGAGGGCCACCTCTTGGTGGGCTTGTGAAACATTGGGGTGCGCCGAGTTTGTTCCCGGCCGAACCTGACTTTATGGTCAACCGGGTTGAGCCGACGCCGGATCCAGTAGCCAACTTTGGATTCTCCCGAGCTTGAGTCTCTGTAGGAGGAAGATAGGGTGGGCCAGTAGTGTAGCCGAGCGTAGGAGATCCTCATCCGTCACCGACGATAAGGTTTCTCATCGTTTGTTTATGTTTGATAGGTCTGGCTCACCCAATCATAGTCATATCTTCCGACTCTGAAAGCTCGGGGAACGACTCTGCAGCCTCGATAATCCGCGAGTGCGTGGAGAGACACAGAAGCCGACGACAAATCTCCTCAATTGCTTCGAACATGTTTGACACAAGTGACTCGAACGCCGAACGTGTTTTTGAATACGGGCCCGACGAGTTCGATACCGAGCCTGAGATAACGTTCACCAACTCAACCCACTCTGAAGCCAATCCTCATTTGGGGCCGGAGGCTGAATCCAGATTCGTCTCTCAAGCCGAAGCCCCTGAATCGGTACGCTCCAGGGAGAGTGGAGCCCAATCCGAGGATAGAGAGGTAGCCGACCTCTACGAGAGGGGACAGGTTTGCCCCCACGCCCATTTTTTCAGTGGTGACCCTCGGGAGTACCGAAGATTTTGCCGAAAGTACGGTATTCCCGACGACGTTGTTGTCAGCCAAGTGGCGAGCAACAGAATAAAGGATGCGAGGGAGGATCACCCCGAGCATATCACCGTCCCCCTGATGGCGATATGTGAGGCTGGGCTGAGGTTTCCCCTCCATCCGTTCCTGAGAGAAATCCTTGCTCGGTTCAGCATCGTGCCGCATTACTTTGCCGTCAACAGCTACCGCATTGTAATGTCGGTAATCAAGCTGAAGGAGCTCCACGACCTGGAATTCACCGTTGCCGATATCTTCCATACATACATCATGTCTAGGCACGGCCAGACCGAGCGTAGATATTTGTCGACACGACAAAGGAGACAACCATTAGTGGATGGGTTGCCCGATACTGACAAATGGGCTAGTTTTTATGTCGAAGTAAGCGGGAACTTTGAGTTCGGCAACCAGACCAATCGTAGGTTCAGCGTCCCAAAGGTCAAAGACTTTAGAGGTAGCTCAAACTCCTTGGTTGAAGCCGAGCTTGATTATATAAAAACTTGTTTAACCGCTGTCATTTCTCCTTGCAGATCACCGTGCCATCACAAAGACCCAGCAGTCTCTTTCGGTCGAGCAGCACGTCGATATCCTCCTTTCCCAAGCTTGTAGGGACGCGCCAACGTTGCTCGGCTACGTGCCGTCTTACAGGGGCAAGTTGAGGAGAAGGGTAAAAGAGGCGGGGCCAAGCACAGAGTCCCAAAGTCGAGGGAAGAGGGCCGTGCATAGTAAAGTGGGGAAACAGCCGAAGGTAAAGTTGCCGTCCTTCAGAAAACCTGCTGAGTTTTGGTTTGGAGATAGCCAGCACGCCGAACTCCCAGGTATCAACGTGCCTCTTCAGACTCTAGTTCCCGAGCGCACAGACGAAATGGGCCGAAGAAACGTCGTCCGAGTGAACATTAGGGACGGGAAAGCCGTCCGCCAAGAGTTTGGGATAGCCGAGCCTGCTGAAAAGAGGCAGAAGGTGACCCATGACTTCTTCCCAACGAAGCCACCGACCCCTCGCCCAGGTCCACAGGACAGGACCGAGTCATCGGCTGCAGGTGGCTCACAAGCAGCACAGAAGGCTATGGGTTCGGCTGGTGTTATTACTGCCCAGGAGTTCTCTCCTTCTTATGCCCTTGCCGAAGGCAGGGTTGTCACAGTTGAGGATTCAGTCAAGACTGAACCTCAACTGGCTGCCGCGATGCTCTAGGGTCTCGCACTGCCGAGGGACATGCAGAAGGTTCCTGATGGGCTTCAGCCGAGCCTAATCCACGCTGCTGCTCATCTTGTTCAGGTTCAATCCGACTCCAACCTCTTTTCCTTGTTATGATTTCATGATTGAATGCTAACGTTCTCTGTCTAATAGGCTGGACAAGCTTTACTCCGTTCATCCAAGGACGCCGAGCTCGTCCTTGCCGAGCGCTCTCGTTTTCATGAAGACCTTAAGGTCGAACGTGAAAAAGTGAGAAGCTACAAGGGGAGTCTTAAGATGGCGAAGACTCAAATTGCCGAGCTTGAAAAGGAGAGGGATGAGATGGAGGCAAAGCTGAAGAAGGCCGAACAGGAGGTGGCCAAAGTCTTGCGGAGGGAGAAGAGGAAGATGAAGGAGGTGGACACCGCAGCCTACCAGGCCGGTTTTGACCGAGCAGGCGCCGAGTATATGAGGGACGCTCGGTCAATGGTAAACGACGCCGTCAAGCTGCGGGTGCCCATCGCCTACCGAACAGGCTACAAGGACGGCGTAAAGGCCGCTTGCGGAGTGATGCAGCTGGAGGCTGATATGAATCTCATGAAGTCAATTCCAGCTCCTATCACTCCCGAGCTTGTCCTTCCTTATACCGAGGAAGAGTGCGCACCTCTCCCTCCGGAAGAGTTTCCCGAGAGCGAAGACGATGTTGAAGACCTGACTGAGGCCGATGAAGGTGCCGATGATGGAGGTAATACTGGTGGGGGAAAGAGTGGTAAAGGTGGCGACGAAGTTGCTGGGAACGCCGACCCCAAGTCTGCTGCTACTGCCGAGGGTGAACCCATGAATGTCGATGTGAGTGCCGAGGCCGAGGCGAACGTCGATGCGTCTACCGCTGACACTGTGATTGCCGAAGCTGGTGATAACGTTGACGGGGCTGCCCAAGGCTGAAGGAGGACACATTTGCAGGTGCCGGTTTTTGGGTGGCCGGTCACCGTAGTTTAGCACCCTTTATCTTTGTACTTGATAATTCCTTTTCTTTCTTGTACTTACTTTTGGACTTGTACGGATCCGAGCTTGGATACTGTCGTTCATGATGTAAATGTTGGTATTTACCGAGCTTGAATGCACCATCTTATTTTGAATTGGTAATTTTTGTTTTGCGATGCACGCTTGGACTTGTAGTTACTTGTTTACAACATTGTCATCTTAGCCGAGCTTGGTTTATTTGTTTCTTTGTTTGTATTATCCGTAGCCCCCACTTTGGTCTGGGTTCGGCTAATCAGTTGAATGGTGGCCGAACTCGACCAAAGTAGAGTAGGAAAAGTAGGTGTGATACGCCTAGTTTGCAGAAGTGCCAGAGCAAGTTGAGACGCCTAGGTGAGACGCCGAGAATTGCTTATTGCTTGTACTTGTAATATAGGCTCGGCAAGATGCTAGGCCCTCGGCAAGGTTTAGGTGATATGTTTGTGGGTGGTTTGCTCACCAAAGCGTGAGTTTAACCGGGCTGTGGCCGACCTTACTGTCTTGCCGAGCCAAACCGGAGCCCAAAGTTCAGCCAAAATTGTGCTTCTCTGGGCTCGGTGGACCTGATGTCCGTGTTGCTTCTCTGGGCGGTGATAGTGGCCGAAGCAGGTGGCATAAGTGCCGTTTGTGGGTGTGACCTAGGTCAATGTTTGTGGTTGGCCAAGTTAGCCGAAATAAAGATGTAACTAAAAATGAAGTTTAGAATTGCCAGACATAATCTTCAATTCATTTAACCATGAAGTACAGGTGCGAAAGAAAAGACGTGGGCCGAAGCCGAAAAAGAGAACAAAATAGGGGTGGCCGAACATAAGGCACACAGATGGGATTCCGTTTACATGTACGCCTTTTTGAGGTTCTGTGCATTCCATGGGTTAGTTAGGACTTTCCCATTCATGTCTTCCAGCACGTAAGCACCTTCGCCAGCAATCTTGACAATACGAAAGGGCCCCTCCCAGTTGGGCTTGAATTTTGTTTTCTTGCTGGCTTGTACAACTTTTCGCCAGACCAGATCATCTGGCTTGAACTTCTTGACCCGTACGTTTCGGTTGTATCCTTTGGCCACTTGTTGCTGGTACTCAGCAAGTTTCAAACGAGCGTCATCACGCTTTTCTTCAGCCAGGACGAGCTCCTGTGCCACAGCATCATTGTTTGTGGTGGGGTCAAACGTCTCTGTCCTGAGGGTTGGGAATTTAGACTCCAACGGGATTACGGCTTCCATACCAAATGCCATTGAGAACGGTGTCTGGCCGGTGGAACGTCTTGGTGTGGAACGGTAGGCCCATAGAATACGGGGCAACTCTTCAGCCCACTTGCCGCGCTTGGAATTCAATCGACGTTTGATGCCCGCGCAAACTGTCTTGTTCGTGGCTTCGGCCTGGCCGTTGCCTTGGGGGTATGTGGGCGTGGAATTGAAGAAACGTATCCCAAATTCGGCACAAAGGTTGGTGAGGTCCTTACCGACGAATTGCGTACCGTTGTCAGAGACGATGGCATAGGGGACGCCGAATCTGGTAACAATGTTCCGCCAGACAAATCTGCGAACGTCAGCCTCGGTCGTTGTTACAAGTGGTTCAGCCTCAACCCATTTGGAAAAGTAGTCTGTGGCGGTGATCAAGAACTTAAAGCCGCCAGGAGCTGTTGGGAGTTTGCCCACAATATCCAGCCCCCATTGTGCGAAAGGCCAAGGACTCGTGATGGGGGAGAGATTCTGGGCAGGCTGTTTAGGGATAGGGGAAAAGAGCTGGCATGAGCGACATCTGCGGACAACCTCTTCACAATCCTTCTTCATGTTCTTCCAAAAGTATCCCTGGCTTAGTGCACGCTGACAGAGAGAGCGGCCACCAGAGTGGCAGCCGCAGCTACCTGAGTGTAGTTCGGCCACAATTTCAGGTACTTGAGTGGGGTGGACAACGAGGAGATATGGCCCGGAGATGGATTTTCAGTAGAGTTGGCCGCTGTCGGAGATCCAGTAATAGGCGGCCTTGTTTCGCACACGATAAGCTTCCTTCTTGTCCGTGGGCAGGATGTCGTGTTTGAGGAACGTAACAATCTCATCCATCCAGCTAGGACCGAGCTCGACATTGAGAACTTCTGGGGTGAGTTCAAAAGAAGGACTGTCAATACTCCCGAAGTTAATGGTTCTGAATTCGGAGGCTTTGGATGCCGATGCGAGTCCGGCGAGGGCGTCAGCATGGGCATTATGTTCGCGATTAATTTGTTCGATACTGAAGTTGCTGAAGTTGGAGATAAGCTCGGCTGCAGTGGCTTGGTATTTTGACATTCGAGGGTCCCGAGCCTCGTAATCACCGAGGACTTGATTGACAATGAGCTGGGAGTCACAATAGACAATAAGGTTGGAGACCTTCATTGCGGTGGCTGAGCGTAGACCTGCGAGAAGCGCTTCGTACTCGGCTTCATTGTTGGTGGCGGGGAAGTCGATGGATATGGAACTTTCATGAAGTGTTCCGCATGGTGAAATCAAGACTACCCCCGCACCGGCGCCGTTGCTGTTTGACGCCCCATCCACGTTAAGTCTCCAAGTGTCTCCCTGAAAAAGGTGCCACGGTTTGTCCGCGGAGACGTGCTCGGCTACGGTCGGTGGAGGTGCATTAAGGACCGCCGTATCTTCTGGAGTGAGCTCGGCAATGAAGTCGGCCAAAACTTGGCCCTTGATTGTTGTCCGCGGCTCAAAGCGAATGTCAAAATTCGCGAGCTCAACGGCCCACTTGGAGATGCGATTGGAGAGGTCCGCCTTTCGAAAGAGGGTTTTAAGGGGTTGATCCGTTAACACGGTGATGGTATGAGCTTGGAAGTAGTGTAGCAATTTTCGCGCAGCGGAGACCAGAGCTAGGGCGAGTTTTTCCAGGGGGAGATAGCGTGTCTGAGCCGGAAGGAGCGTCTTGCTGGTGAAGTAGATGGGTATGTCATCTGCTGCTTCTCGTCGGACAAGTGCGGAGCTGACAGCGTGAGCGGAGACGGCAAGGTACAAGTAGAGTGTCTCAAATTCCTTGGGTTTGACCATCAGTGGGACCGAATTGAGGTAAGCTTTGAGTTCGGCTAAAGCGACGTCGCAATCCGGTGTCCATTCGAAACTTCGTCGGCTTTTGCCTTTTAAAGCGTTGAAGAAGGCATGGCATTTGTCGGAAGACCTGCTGATGAATCTGTTCAGAGCGGCCGCCATTCCAGTGAGTCGCTGTACTTCCTTGGTCGTCCTGGGAGGCCGCAAGTCTGCGACCGCCTTGATTTGGCTGGGGTCGGCTTCAATACCACGCCTGGTAACCAAATGTCCAAGGAATTTGCCAGCACTTACGCCGAATGCGCACTTCTCAGGATTTAAGCGGAGCTTGTAATATTTGAGAATGTCGAATATTTCTTTCAACTCTTGGAGGTGGTTACCTGCTTGTTGACTTTTAACGACGAGGTCGTCAACATAGGCCTCCAAAGTGTGGCCAATTTGGGCGTGTAACATCTTGAATATGGCACGGTTGAACGTGGCGCAAGAGTTCTTCAGACCGAATGGCATGACACGATAGCAAAAAACGCCACAGGGGGTGATGAAGGCTGTTTTTTCCATATCATCCGGATTCATGGCTATCTGGTGGTAGCCGCGGTAGGCGTCGAGGAAGCTTAGCCTTGCATGTCCTGCGGTGGCATCAACCAGCTGATCAATCTTTGGGAGCGGGAACCAATCCTTAGGACAAGCATCATTGAGGTTAGTGTAGTCAACACAAACACGCCATTTGCCATTTTTCTTCTTAACGACCACCGGGTTTGAAAGCCAAGTTGGGTACTGCACTTCTTGTATAGCGTTGGCTTCCAGTAGGCGTGTCACTTCGTCGACGACGGCGTCGGCATGTTCCGCGGCCGACCGCCGTGCGCGTTGGACTACTGGCTTCACGTCGTTCTTGATGTTGAGGCAGTGACAGATGAAATCTGGGTCGACCCCCGGCATTTCGTTGGGGGTCCACGTGAAGACTTCGATGTTGTCTTTCAAGTAGCGGAACATGTCTTCCTGGTCGGTTTCGCTGAGTGAAGAAGCAATTAAGAAGAAGCGTGAACCGTCTTCGTTGATGGGCATTGGGGTCAAGTCTTCCCCGGTTTTGTCCTCAACTTTCTGGCCGACATCGTCAATTACGGCCATATCCGGGACTTCAACCCATTGCACTTGTTTAGCCTTGGCGGAGTTGTGGACAGCTGAAACGTAGCATTTTTTAGAAGCCACCTGGTCACCGCGTAGGTCCTCCTGTCGGCCGTTGGCGCCGATGAAGCGGACGACTTGGTGGTATGTTGACGCGATGGCGTGCATACTATGTAGCCACGTTCGGCCAAGGATGGCATTGTACGGGCTCGGCACATTGACGACAATGAACTCGGCGCTCACCGTCCTTGTGCCGACAACAACTGGTAGGTAGATCCGACCGAGTGGCCAGACAGGTGCGCCGTTGAACCCGACGAGTGGGACTTCAGCGGGTTGGAGGGCTGACTCTGGTAGTTCGAGCTTCTTGAACAAGTCATAGTACATCACCTCTGCGGAGCTTCCTTGATCTATGAGGACGCGTTTGACATCATGGACTCCGATTTGGACGGATACGACGAGAGCGCCGGAGTGTGGGGTCTGGACAAACTTGAGGTCGCGCTCGCTGAATGTGATGGTCCACTTGGGTAGGTCCTCTGGGCGAGGACGTTTGGATCCAGGTTTTATCGCAAGCACCTGCTTAGACGTGGAGGCGCGGTCGAGGTCCAACCTGAGTTGTGTTTCTGCTTCTCTTGTCACTGGGCCGTGGATAACATGTATCATCGGCCTTGGTTCGTTGGGGTTGGGATTTCCAACAGGTGG
This sequence comes from Rhododendron kiyosumense, assembly GCA_019656275.1. Classification (NCBI taxonomy): domain Eukaryota; kingdom Viridiplantae; phylum Streptophyta; class Magnoliopsida; order Ericales; family Ericaceae; genus Rhododendron; species Rhododendron kiyosumense. The sequence goes on along the minus strand of BPLS01030878.1, from coordinate 2,162 downwards.
ACGGGCGGGTGTTTTTGCACGATCTATGTACTGGTCGAGATGGCCTTGAGCCGCCAGCCGCTCCAACAGGGCCTTATACGGAGTGCACGCCGTCGTGTAGTGGCCGAGCTCGTTATGGTACGAGCACTTCTTCCTTGGGTTCTGATCCGCTTGGCCGTTGTCTGTGCCGAGCTTGCCTTGCAGCCATTCGAACCACGGTTGTCTCATGATCTCTTTTAAGAACGACCAGATAGGTTCTTTGAAGTGGGTGGTTTCGGCCACGTAGTCGTGTTCTTTCGGCTGGCGTTTCTTCCCCTCTTTGATGTTGTGGACGTGCTTCTTTTGTTGGGGTTGCTGAGAAGCAACTAGTGTTATCTGCTGAGGAGCTGTCGTCGGCGTGAGGGTGGTTGGATTGGGAATTCCTTGGGCGGCTCTGTCCGCGTAGAATTCTTCCAGGGCACAAAACCGTTCTACGACACGCATCAGTTCTCCCATGCCGTGCGGAGGTCGAATGGCGAGCTCGTCGAGTATCTTGCTACCAGACTCCAATCCATTTTTGAAAGTACGTGCAGCCCAGTACTCATCGATTCCAGGGATCTCGTTGAAAAGCTGCCAGTAACGCTCGGCGTATTGCCGGAGTGTTTCGTTTGGTAGCTTCCTCATCTGAGACAAAGATTCAGGTTCCTTGGCTGTCCTGTTACTGGTGATGAAGCGAGTGTTGAATGCGCGTTCGAGGTCGGCCAGGTTCCGTATGGATCCAGCGGGCAATTTGTTGAACCACTGGAGTCCAAGTGAACCGAGGCTGGACGGGAACGCTTTGCACTTGATCTCATCCTTGTTAGTGCAGAGTTCGATGGTTTGGCGAAAGTGGATCAGGTGAGTGTAAGCTTCACAGGTGCTTGGGTCGAACTTCGTGAATTTTGGTAGGTGAAAGTTGGGTTCGGCCACGGTGTTGACGATATGAGAAGTGAAGGGTGAGACACCAAGGTCTTTCAGCTGTCGCTCAAATCCCGGGCGCGGCGGTTTGCCGAGCTCGTCCGTCCGCGTCCTCTTTGAGTCTTTTTCTCTTTCCGAAGTTTTCTCGTGTACTCGGCGACGGAGTTTGTCCCGTAAGTCGGTTGTTGCTCTGTGAGGGTGGTCCGCGGACTTCTCTCTTTCGCCACAAGTTGCGTTCCTATTCGCCGTTCTTTCGGTCTGTACGCCTTTCCCATGTGGCCGAGCACAGTTGTCGTTATCCAAGTTTTCAGGTGGGATCTCCCCGAGTCGTTCAGAGACGTGGCGCCTAGTCTCGACGGAGTCCCGGCTGCGGCGCGATGCCGTTGTGCGAGAGAACTCCGCGCGGCCAGTCGAGTACGTGCTCGTGAAAGATTCGTTGTCCCTTGTGTGGGTCCGCTCACGATGGGACCTTGAGCGCTGTGTCCCAGATACCGTAGGTCGTTTGTAAAGGATAATTTCCCTGGCGTCGCCTGTCTCTGGTGGGAGACCGAGGCGGTCTTTGACGGAGATGCGGTGGCCCGCTTCGGTGGGTTGTTCGTGTTGTGGTGGAGGGGGTGGAGGCGGAGGAGGTGGAAGGGGAGACCCTCTTCGTCTCCGCCTCCTTCCTCCAGTAGCTGCAGAGGCGGTGGGTGTTGGATTCTGTAAGTGTTGCTTCATCTGGGCCACCTCCGCTCTGAGCGCCGCGAGTTCGTTGTCCCTTTCGTCGTCTCGACGCTGCAGCAAGCGGATGTAAGTCGCCGTTATGTCGTCCGTCACCGGGGATAAGCTAGAACTTGGTGGGACGGAGATGGACATGTGTCTCTCGGGGAACGGTGGGAGGATTGTGTTTCCGCTGGCGTCTTTGGCCCCCGAAACGTTAACTTCTGGTGGATCTCCGCCCATTGTGGTTGAGTTTTTTGGCTGTGGGTGGATGAGGAAGGTAGTTTGGGGTAGGGTTTGGGCCGTTTGGATCAGAAGCTGAGAGGGTTCACGTCGGGTTCACCAATTGTGTGGCCCGTGATCCTCGATCTGGTTCCTTCCTCCGTTGGTTCAGCGATTGCCTAGCCTTCTCCGCTTCGCCTACACAATGAACGCACGACTAAGACCTGGCCGGGGGTTGCCCGGCAAGGCCCTCCGGCGAGAGGATGAGTATGTGCAGAGAGAGAGCAAAGAGACTAGGGTTTTGAGTGGGTATTCGCGTGTATTAG